>OMKP01091996.1:0-19354 GCA_900302375.1 Bathygadus melanobranchus | reverse complement strand
TTTCTGTGTGGAGTTTGCATGTTCTCCCCGTGTTCACTCGGGTTCCCCCCATAGAACCCCACAACAAAAACATGCAGAAGAACAGATTGCTCTTCGGTCCTGTCCCTGACCACGACAGGACTGAGCACTTGGACTTGGTCCCCGGGCGCCTTACTGATGGCTGCCCACTGCTCCTGGCTTTCCCTGGGGGAGGATGGTCAGGATGGGATAAACGCAGAGAAGGCATTCCACCGGCGACGCCAATAATTGCATGTTTGTGTGGTTGAAGTGTCGACCGTGTGGCAAATAAAGGACCAATGTCCTCTGATTACTTACTTACTTTAAGTGGCTTTTCCAGGGCTCTCCATAATCAGGACACAGATGGGTGTTGAATAATCCAGTTTATTTCAGAGTTTGTAGTTAAATGAAGACAGAGCAGGTGATACAATGCTAGCATGCTAGCGCTCTCTTGAGTGTGTGGTGATGGCTCGTTTAACCTGTGGGCCTTGATCAGTCAATAGACCACAGGTGTGCAGACTCACCCAGCCCCAGAGTCTAATCAGCCTGACTCAGGCCAGGTGAGGCTGCTTAAACCAGCAATCAACCACACACACTCCACAGATGGACAGCAGGACACGCTATGCAATGGCATTATTCCTATACTCCACTGCATACTTTATGTCTAAATGGATGTTTAAAAGATATGTCCACTAAGAGACAGGTCAGCCACAAAACATTTTCTACCTGATGGGAAATACATTGACAACTACTTTCGATTTTGTATAACAACAATAAACATTGAGACAGTGGAGAAGGTATTGTTAATTAATAGGATAGGACAGAATAGGACAGAAACAGCGGCTGCAGCGCCAACGAACATGGTACATTAGACCATTAACCGTATCCCGATATGACAACAGAGTATGTTTATCTCATTCTCTCTCATTCTGATGATGAAAAGCATAATCAGCATTCACACAGCTGTTCAAAATTCACCACCATTGTGTACTACTACTTCTTCTTCAGTGTTTCCATCTCACAGAACATCAAGCTAACCCTCACAGAACAAGTATTTGAAGTATTTTTGGTATACTGCCCCAAGATTTCTGTTGGTATTGCACCTTGTGTAGGGATCACCTGCATCTACATACCACCCAACAACCCAATTAACCAAAGAAGAAGAAACACCACACTCCCCACAGCCCCAGTCTCCCAAGCAGTAGCAGGTCGACTGTTCTCAGGCTTCTAGTGAGGGAATAGTGACGTTTTCACAGTGCAGACCTGAGCTAATGTGTGTAGTGCTGGTGGGGAGGGAGAGAGTTTGGGAGATTGGGCAGGTGGCCAGTTGTAATGAGCATGTGCTCAAAGGGTGAGAGTGCTTAAGTACTGGCGGCATGTCAACAGCAGGACTGCCCATCCATGAAGGGCCGTTTATAGGAGCCCCCAGAGAGAGAGGGAGAGAGAGAGGGAGAAAGAGGGAGAGAGAGACCCTAGGTAACATTGACTATTTGATCTTTGTTTAACATGCTCTGCCACTTCATTAGGCCCCCATGAGAGGGGGAAATGAAAAGGCAAGACAAGTACATGGAGTACACACACACACACACACGCATACACACACATGCACGCACGCACACATACACTCAGGAATACAGAAATAAATTACATGAAAATTTCCACACAGATGCTCTAAACATCACGTCCAATTCTGAAACCCTGCGTGCAAGAATACACACATACACACACACGTGCACTAACAGACACACACACATAGACACTCATATCTCATAAATGTGCAGTCATTTATACAAAAAATATAAAAATGAAATAAAATATACACACAGTAATGTGTATGAGCATATTTTGATGCTTTTAGTCATATGTATGCATATCATATATAAATGATATAAAATATAAAATACATAATATAATAAGATAATGTTCCTCACCAATTTGTTTTCAGACCATTCAATACGTTATATTTCACAGTGTGTAGTGGTTCATTGTATCCTAGAAATACAAAAGTAGTCACAAGATTCATATGTAGGCTACTACTACTACTACTACTATGTAGAGGAAGATTTGAATTGTTTCCCCTGGCTAGCTCGCCAAAATGTAGAAGATTATATTCCATAGTCCAGGTGGAGTTTCCAAGTCCTTTGTCCCGAACAGGCCACGGAGACAAGGCATGTGCGTGTTTTCTATAACTCACCAAAAACAGTATTTCCAAACACATGACAAGGGTGGGGTTAGTGAAAGTCTACCAATCATTACCTGTTCTCTTGGTTACACAATACACAAAGGTGAGACCCCTGTATTTCCTATTGGATTACAGTTATTAAAAAAGGCCAATCACAGACTACACCCTACGCTCTGTCTTGGGTAAACAAAAGGTGGGATGTGGCACATGGGTGAGGCCAGCACACAGACCAGTTGGTCTGTGGAGGATTGTTTTACTGACAAAGACAAATAACGGTTCCTTAATTAAATTAACAATTCCCCCAATTGCTCACCCGATCATCCCCCAAGGAACAACGGGTGATGCTGGATGGATGATGGTGAAACCATATTAAAGTAATATTACATATTAAATATCAAATTAGTACGTTCCTCAACGTTCCTCCGTCCGAGACCTCCAAGTCTCACCAAACATCATTCAAAACATTGTAAGGATGGAACATTATATCAGAAACCATTCAGATAATATCAAATGAACCAATACGTTCTACTACTAACAACTACTGCAAACGAGAGGAACACAACCAACGCACACAACCATGCTGTCAGTACAGACTCCTCCCCCTCTGCAAGTCAGATTCATCAGATTCAAAATATTATATAATATATATTCACAAATATTACTACTTTGACGAGGCAAGAGGACCTGAGCTCGTACAACATCCAACAAATCTAAAACCTCTATCAAGGCAAACCAACCCTGGCACCTTTAACTTGAGAGAATATTGATTTCTCCTCCTTATCGTATACCCAGAGAGGACAATGTGAACTGAGCTGTACCTTCAGATATACTTTCACCTCTCAGAGAGTACTTTCAGCCTGGCTGATAAGAGAGAACAAAAAGATGTCTTTTTTTCTCTGTGTGATGACGAAGGCTCTGCAGTAAAGTCTAAATAATAGTGTTGAATGGAGCAGAGCAGAAATAGTATACAGTCCTCACACCTAATTAAACTCGTCAACCACAATCCCATCTGCTCCACCTCCAACACACACACAAACACACATCCATTTCACCATCCCATACCATCTTTCTTATTCTTCACTAAAAATGGCATCAAAAGTAAATGTTCCGAATTATTCACACCACAAAAGCCCACTCAGTTTAAACCAAAAAAATAGGAATCTGTATCGTAAATGATAAATCCTAGTTTCAGGGCTCAAAATGGTTTATGCAAAGGTTAAAAACAGACTAGAACTAAGATAGATTTTGCTGCTCTCAAGTGTGGATTCATGAAGAAATTATAGGACAGTAGAGGGACAAAAACATGCCGTATGAGTGTGAGAGAGACAGAGAACAGAACAAATGGTAAATAGATTGCATTTATAGAGCGCTTTACTTTGCCTCACATTCACCCATTCAATCACACATGCATACACTGACGCCAATTTCATCCATGCAAGGCAACAGCCAGCTCATTGGGAGTAGTTGGGGATATGTGTCTTGGCTTGGACACCTTGACATTTAGCTAGGCAGAGCTGGGGATCAAACCAGCAACCTTCCAGTTACCAGACAACCGCTCTACCTCCTGAGCTACCCCAGAAAGAGAGACAGAGACAGAGAGACAGGAGAGAGTATAGAGTGTGTGTTATCAGTAAGCTGGTCCAGCCTTGGTGAGTCTGGCAGCCTCCTGCGCCGTAGCGGCAGGGCGAGGGAGGCTGGTGATCATGTCACTATGTGTTCTACATGTACCCCTGCTCGTTGTTTCCTTTGGGGTTCCCTGTGTCAGCTCCCCCCCATCAAAGAGAGCAACCCTGCTCTCACACCTGTCTTGCTTGTATCCAGATAATGTCTAACTCTACAATGCTATTTATTTGGTAAATGGATTGCATTCATATAGCGCTTTTATCCAAAGTGCTTTACATTGCCTCACATTCACCCATTCATACACATTCACACACCGATGGCCATGTCAACCATGCAAGGCCAGCTCGTCAGGAGCAGTTAAGGTTAGGTGTCTTGCTCAGACACTTAACACTTAGGTGGAGCCGGGAATCGAACTAGCAACCTTTCAGTTGCCAGACAACCGCTCTACCTCCTGAGGCACTACCGCCCACATATTTTTATAATATATTTTACAATCATTTTAGAATGATAATAATATTTCATACTCCAAAAATATATTTCATAATATTTAATAAAAGACACATTGTGTTCATCTGGGGGCTATCTTCTGTGTTCTATGGCCATGACAGCAGCAGATGCAGATGTATGTGTGTGTGTGTGTGTGACCAACCAGGGAGTGGAACACACGAGAAGTGTGTGGTTTGCATAAGATAGCTGATTATTGAACACCTGTAATTACATGGGATCTACAATGAGTGGTGATATCATGTTGCCTTGCTGCTCTCCACATCGCTGCTCTCCGCATCGTTACCATAATGCTAACGTTCAGAGAAATAAACACTTGGCTAGCGTTCATGTTGTCTCACACCAGGCAAGCTGGCCACCTCCAAATGTTGGACATTCATTTAGTTGTGCTGTTGTTTTATTGCACACAATCTTGTGAAATTGAAAATTATTTTGCTACATATATACATAATATATTAACTGATCCTGTCAGTGAGAGAGATTGATTTCTATATATATATATATATATATTTATTTTTTTATCCAGGTTGAAACGCATTAAGATTAAACATTTCTTTTGCTAGGGTGACCTGGCGAAGAGGGCAGTACAGCACAGGGACTGTATATGAAACAGTTAAGTCAAGCTGACTGTGCCTGACTACACTCTACATGCTTCACTAACAGTACCACCTCCAAGGTTAGGGCTGGTGAGACGGGAGGGGAGGAGAGAAGAGGATAGGAGAGGAGAGGGGTGGGGAGGAGATCGGGGGAGAGGAGGAGAGAGGAGAGAGGAGAGGAGAAAAGAGAGGAGAGAGGAGAGGAGAAAAGAGAGGAGAGGAAAGGAAAGAAGAGGAGAAGAGGACAGAGGAGAGCAGAGGAGAGGAGAAAAGAGAGGAGAGGAGAGGAGAAAAGAGAGGAGAGGAGAGATCAAAGCAGAATTGAGGTGAGGAGAGGATGAAGATGCTTCAGGTTAGAGTTGTGTTTACAATGAAGTGTTTAACAGGTGTCTTTATGAACTGTTCTACTGGGTGTTAATTACAATGGTACCTCAGTCGAGAGGCTGGCTGAGTCAAGCAATTGTCTGCCAAATACTCTGTGCACTCCGTTTAGTTTTAGCCTTTTTCTTGCTTAGCTTTAGTACTGTTTTAGCTGCATTTAGGTTGTCCATTGCCAATCCCGGTTCTTATAATTGATTGTGTTTGGAGATCACCAGAATATCTCAAAAGGCAGAAGATGGACTTAAGAGTGGAGAATTTTACCAGCATATAAACAGCATCATCATACCCACACAACGTGACCAGATGGAGCACGTCCATTGAATGTAAAATAATTGTGTGTATGGTCATAGTCTGATGCTAGCTCCAGTAGCTTGTTGTGATGTTTGTAGCATGCGTAACTCCTTGTTGCACTGTGAAAAAAATATAACAATATAATTGTACTACTTTGCATTTGCCTTAAAAACCCTTGGGGGTATTTAATACCTAATTCTGACAAAGGTTAATACATCGCGACAAGAGTGAAAACTATATAGAAAGTAGCAATTAGTATTATTCATGATTTGCTTCATTATATTATTACTAGTTATTGCGCCATTTCAGTACATAATTTTGGACCAATAATGAAATTGCTGAATTTATGAGCCTATATCCATGTAGCTTATTTGACAGTCTCTTGTGTGTGGAATATTGTTAAAATTGCTCACTAGTGACTTTCTGGCTGGATCGTGATGTGCCTTAGCCCCAAGAGGTTGCGAACACAACACTGGGCACATCAGCAAGCACATCACTAGCTTCACCACACCTCTGTCACCACTATCAAGTTGCCTCTTATCTATAGCAGGCCCCACTACTGCAATAAAACCTGATATAGTCTTCCAGATTTATTTTAAAAAGCTTGAGGCATCCTGTTTTTGAATTTATTATCAATTCAAAGTGTGTCATTACATTCCCCAAAGTGCTTATATTAAAAACAGCCATCGCAATATAGATAGTGTTGTCGTTCATATTGCAATATTGATACATGTAGTATATTCTGCAGCCCTAGTGTTATTATTAAATCTGTGGTGCTAAATGTGGAAAGGGGAATATTGCCCTGGGGGATTTATGTTCTGCAGAATGGGAGCTCCTCTTAGCGCTTAGCCCAAGTGTTTTAATGCCATACTATAGGCCTGAGTCATACAGATAAACCCCCTAACCCCTGGAAGTGTGGGGTAGTACTTCACTTCCTAAATGTATTGACACAGGGAGTGGATAGCAATACACTGGTCTTCAAGGTTTTCCCCTCACACTGTTGTAGCTAAGAGTCCCTAACCCTAGTCCCAGTAGTGCTAACCCATTGCTATGACATACTAATAGTATGGTAGTATAATAGTACTAATAGCATTGGCTCCAGGCAAATTGGGTATTAGAATAGGATGTACCTGTTCTAAAAAGCACCTTCACCTTTTGGTTTAATGATATAAACACATCATGTTAGGTGTCTCTGAAGAGAACTTTATTAGTTAAATACTGATGCTTTTGTTCT
The DNA here is from genome assembly GCA_900302375.1 of Bathygadus melanobranchus. NCBI lineage: Eukaryota > Metazoa > Chordata > Actinopteri > Gadiformes > Macrouridae > Bathygadus > Bathygadus melanobranchus. The sequence goes on along the minus strand of OMKP01091996.1, from coordinate 12,546 downwards.
GAAAACCTATATTCGGTGTTTTCCACCATGCAGAAGTGGCCATGGTACCAGAACCCGGAATTAAGGAATTTCTCTACTGAAAATACGAGAGGCCATGTTAATGACCAGATAATAGGCAGCAGGCCGATATGGAATCATGGTGCTACTGTTTCTCGGTGCCTGTGTAGTTCTCCTCACAAACCTGTTCCAGTGACTTTATATTGGTATTACTTTAGTGGTATCAGTGCATGAGATATACATTCCTTACGCATATAAAATATGAATAAAAAATCATGATTATTCATGTTGACTGAGGGACGACATGAACATTTGTAATTACATTAGCATGAAACATGGGCGTGCACACCTCCACGTTACACGGTGTGAAGTGACGAACACTGCCTCCGACACCAGTGTGTGTTCTATGGGCCTCGTCTGTGTCTTCTGCATGCTTTAGGGAAATGACAATCGCAATTAGATGTTACAATGATTAAATCAGCCGGTCTAGACTGCTTTTGTTGGTTGTGACATGAAGCTGTCATGGTACGAGAGAGCGAGAGAGTGTATATTGTAGAAAAACCTACTGCGTATCTCACACTTCCTCCAGGACACGGACACCTTCTTTATGGATATTAGTATGCATCGGCGACAACATAAAGCATCGCTGAAAAACCCCAGTGACAACGAACAGCAATTTTATTTGCTTTCCCCTCAAAAGGACAATATCTGAATCAAAATAAAGGTCTTGTCTGAGATGAAAGTCATGTATGGATATCTTATCGATATAAGCGTATAACTTTTCCAATGGTACGTTCTTTCCACCATCATATATTAGTAGAATCCCAGTGGAGCCTGTTTTTATTAGAATAGTCTGGAGAGTGAGCCAATGACATGATCCTTGGATGAAAACATGTGAAAGTCATAGTAGTTCACTAGAATGTTCTATACTGCTTAAAGGTTGAGCTGAATCTCACAATGGAGCCTTTTAATGGCAGGTACTATATCACAAATACCATTTATGGTGTAAATGCAGTGAGTTTCTGTAATGTGTTGTTGTCTGAATTTGCAGTGCATTTTCTAAATGCTGCAAATGTGTTGTCAAATTGCTGAAGATGTTTTCTTAATTTGCTTGTGTTTAGTCTATTTGTATGTGTTTTCTTAAGTTGCAGTGTGTTGAGCTCCTTGGGCCACCGTACCTTGTAACCTTTTGACAATATCAATGATATCAACATCACAGCCTATTTTAAACAGTCAGTGACATCTTTGGTAGTTTGACAGTTAGCATTTTGTCTAGCGATGGATGCAGCCTATTATCTTGATAAGTAAGCTACATTTTACATTGGACATTCGCAAGCTATTCAAAAAATATAACTTCTAAACTAACAAATATTCACATACAACTTCCATCTAGATTATTTGTCTGGACTACAGAATCATTGTCCACAGTTAATGTTTAATGCATTTCCCCCCTATTTTGGTCATATGCCATCCCCTCCATATTACGCTTACAGTGCATTTATAGATTTTCCAATAACTTTTGAAAAATAAGAGATATGGACATCAAATCATCTCTAGTTATATAGATTGGAAAATCTATACATGCACTATAACAATCCTAAAGGGAGGGGATGGGTGTGTGGCAAGATTTGGCAAACTTTGACTTATATCAAAAGCATGCTTCTACACGATTACTGAAACAAAATAGTTCTCACTAATGGGGAATGGATGGTCCAATGGCCAACTATTGTATGACCCAATATAGGATGTTATAGCCTACACGTATCTGATAGAAAGGCTGTGTCATCTACTAAAGAAATGTATGCATCATATCATTACATTACGACTCCAATCCACCCTTATATACGTGGCATTTGCGATTAGCAGGTTAACAGCTCAACAAATCCTTTCTGCCCCCTGGTGGTGCGCACCTATCTGCTGTGACGTTGCTATGACTGACTATATGACTATGTCTCTATGAAAGACAAAAAGGATCAAAACAACGCCTAATAGTAGACACCTATTGGTTTAAATCAACGTAAAATTCGCCGCATTTTAGACCATTGCATTTTAATATGCTGTAAAATGGATAAAAAGCCATATTTTCCGCTGTATTTCAACTCCAAAATGGCGTAAAAAATGATATTTTTGACCGTTTTGGTGCCAACATAACGCTGTCCGATTCTTTGTTTTCTTATAGAGGCAGAGCGCAAATATGTTCCACCCACACCAGAGGGGCAAACATTCCATTGCGCTCCTTTGACTTTGTAGTGCGTGGAGATGCGTGATCGAAAAACTGAGATTTTTCAATAACTGGTGTGGTCTGACTTTGCTTACCATTGTTTGGGTGAATAAAGTTTGAAATTACTGAATAATTGATCATAAATTATGATTTATGATAAATTATGAAAAGAGCTCATTTCCCTAACGCCGGCGACAGCGTGATGTTGGTACCAAAACAGTGTAAAACGCGCTGTTTCAGTGGACAGTCTTTGGCGCTGTTTTAGAGTTGAGGGAAAACGAAAGACTGCGTTTTTAACCATTGAAACGGCGCAGTTTACGGCATAATTAAATACAAAGGCACAAAATGTGTCAATATGAAAGCTTAAATGCTGAATGTCAATATACATCAATACTTGCCGACGACGAGGCGTAGTTATGATCCCATACACGTACACGCACGCATGCACACAGGCGCGCACACACACACACACACACACACACATGCACACACACACACACACACACACAGATGAGGGTAATTGATAGGCAGCACCAAGCCGTCTTGTTTAAGGACCACAAGCCAGGCTACCATTATTATTAGCGAATGGCCACTTGGCCAAGCTGGGCTTTATCCTCCATCAGCACCATGGACAGTGACACAGTCCACTAAACCCACCGGACAATACAATCATTCCGCACAAGTCAAGTTGGCTTCAATTCGTGACTTTTATGGTGATGTTTTCAATGCAGTGTATTGTAGCCTACAATACTGAGTACTTCTAATAGCTTAATAACAATGTACATATATCAATCGTCAGATATAGGGACAAACAGATCACAAATCCTATTTTACAACGACTATTTAGTATGAAACCAGGTCAACGGAGCCCATAGAGAAGCATGTTCACAAGGAGCTTGTGTATCATCATGCCTGACGATGATACACACAAGCATGGCGAGGACGCGGGGAAGAGATGGAGCACCACACTGCACCACGATGACATGGCAAAACAAATGTCCAAACTTACTGCGCTTGTTAGTTTGGGGTTGAGGACGGCAAGTCCCACTGATGACTCGGGAAGTGAGGAGTGCCATAGTCTTCCCAGCGTGCGTGCGCGCAAGCGTGCGCGCGGCGGCGAGTGGAAGATTGCTTCGCGTGATTGGATGATGAGTAGGCTACACGAACACGCGCGGTTGAGCGCCAAGAGCACGATAGATAGGAAGGCTACACGGCTATGCTATAAAACACTATTTTATCGTATTGCAGATGTGAAAATGTCTAGAATGCATTACAATGCCAACCTAACCTATCAATAACAAACAGGCCTACAGCATTCTGTAAGGCTTCGACACTACATTCAAACTGTTCAGATATATACTTGTGCTTTTTAAGTGCGTTTGGTAAACAACGGTATCATTTCATTAAATACATTCTTAAAGTAGCAAAATAAATAACAAAGTTACATTTGATTGAGGTTTCAGTTAGCATATTCGATAATAAGTAAATACTGTATTGCTGCCTTGGAATGATACTCACAAATACTAGACGCCCGCTCTATTGCCATGTTCCAGTCGACTACGACTCGTAGGTGAGAAAATTAACAGCAAATGTCGACAGTAATGTATGCAAAAGTGTGTTTCATGTAGACAAATGTCCAGCGAACGTTGACTTGGATTCATTACACGCTTGTTTCGTGGACCCAAATGAAATCCTGTCAGTACATCAACGACAGTGGCGTGGCATCGAAAAAAAGCGACTTTAAACATAAACGACGTTACACGGTGCACCGCTTGCCTCCTCTCTCTCTTTCTCTCTCCCTCTCTTCCCTCTCACTCCTAACGCTATCCCTCACTCTCTTCACGACGTCATTGGGAGAGAGAGAGATGAAGCTCTTGCTCTCCCTTTCTCATCTGCAGTAGAATAGCAATACAACCCCACTACGCGGGGACGAGTCGCAGAGTGGAGGGAAATTAGAGCCGCTCATTGGTTGACGTTAAGACAGATGGCGCGCTCACATCCTAGATAAATAGTGCGGACCTCCCTCTCGCGCCTGCCTGATGGCTCACAGCGACTGACCAATCCGCTGCCACTGTCTCAGGCACTACTCTCGTGTGCGATGTCACTTTGATATATGTAGTAATTCTATGAGTAGGCCTACAATAGACTTGTTTTGGTGCCAGGCTGCGGCTGTTGTGTGGTAGTGTTGTTGGTGTGTGTGTGTGTGTGTGTGTGTGCGCGCGCGCACACGCGCGTACGTGTGCGTGTGTGTGGAGAGAGATTAGGAGAACATAGACTTCAACACATCCATTGTGTGTTCAGATTTATTAATAGGTATTAATGACTCTTGTAAAAAAAAGCAAAAAGCTATGTTCTCAGAAACACACTAGAGAGATGAGTCACACAGGTGAAAAAATCCATCCATTCATCTCTAACTGAGTGCATTTGAGTCTTAGCAAGTGCTGTCTGTTGCTCATACCCATGCCTTAAATACAACATACTATCTTAATACAATACAACCTGGAATGTGTCCAACTTACAAGAGACTTCTTGGGCTTTGTGTATAGATGTAGTATCTGTAATATCCAAGTGTTGTTACTTGTAATGATAGGACAGGGAGAGAGAAAAACATGGTTTTTGCTTGATGAATGCCAGCAAAACAACATTGGCAACATCAAGAAACATTGCACATACAACATTTTTGGAGTTCACATGAATGGACGTGTTTCAATATGAGAAGAACTGTGATGAACTTGAACAAAGGCGAAGGCTTTCATGCACAGAGCGTTTGTCTAATGCTATAGATCTTCTCCCTTCATGCCTGAGGTTCCTTGATCCACCCTGGGGTGCAGTGAGATGAGTACAATGAACACAGCACCTCTTTCTCTACGAGCAGACTACCAGTCTGGTGTACAAGATGACTTCCCCAGATATTTCTCCACCATCACAGCCTCTGTCTTCTTGCACATCTCCTGCTTTATCATGTGTGGGAAGATGGGATGTGTCATACTGTCTGTCTGTCACGCACACTCACATGCATGCACAGGCGCGCGCATGCATACACACACACACACACACACACACACACACACACACACACACACACACCTAGACACCAGCACCTTTCCATCAACTATTTTCTTTCAAGGTTATAGGAATCACGGCCGGCCTTCGACTGTGACTTATAGATAGCTTCATAAAAATGTCCCAGCCAGCATTTCAACTGCCTGGTATAAGGCAGTGTTTCATCTGGCATTAGAGGTAGTGCTGTAATTGTCAGTCATTATGAGCCTCGATATTGCATGCATAAATGTTCTCTTTACATCTGTTGTGAAGTAGGTAATGGACAAGCGTTTGAGATCAAGCATTTGGACACACCTCAATGCAGTCAGTGAAGTTTCTGATAAGTCAATGGCATACGTCATGGCCACTCCTCCAGTTAGTCCTTGTGTTTTCCCTTCCTCTTGTGTCTCCTGGGTTCCACTGTCTGTCTCCCTCTGTGTGTGTGTGTGTGTGTGTGTGTGTGTGTGTGTGGTTGTCGTGGCAATCCATTCCTTCTCCCAGGTCCCAGATTGATATTTATTCCATTCACCTGTTCCAAGCCAAGTTCAAGTTCCATGGTCAGTGTCTGCTTTTGGGTCTAGCCATCGCCAACCAATGCTCTCTCATGAGGTCAGCATGATCAACTTCTCTGAGAGGTATTGGAGAACTTCAAGTTACTCTCTAGCCATGTAGACAGATAAGCAACCAAATGGACATGGTTTCCACTCACCTCTCCAATCCAGCCCCCGCAGACCAGCCCAGGCAGTCTGCTTCCATTGCCGCTCCATCTTCCCGGGTTTCCCCTTTCACAGAGCCAACAAAATGAGAAATTGGGTTTGTGATCACCTGGTTAACGGTAAAGACAACAAAGCCTTCCCCAGACCTCCGTGTACCCCCTAGTTCTCTCTCTCTCCCTCTCCCCATGGAACCCATGCAACTGGGTAGAGCCAGCCTGAACAACTCTAGAGGATGAAAGTGGGGTTGTGCATTTACTGCGGCTAAGCTGCCAATTTCATAGTCCTCGGCAAAAAGAGGCAGCTCGCCAACCACACCCCCTTCAGTTCCCCAGTCCAGAATGTGGGTTGACACCATGCTGTTATGGAATTGTGTGCCTAGGTGGACTCGGAGCTGGTGAGAACTCGGCACCAAACTTGTTTCCCAAGCTGGCATTTCCATTCAACCACTGAACGTTCCTCTTCACACCCACAGCTTTAATGGAAAGCTCCTCACCCGAGTAATGTTACTTACAGTAGCTCCTGTACCTCATCCTATCCGGCAATCATCATCCATCCAAATCCATGTCATCTCTACGCCCCTTGGTCTTTGGTCAACCATTTAAAACGACATCAATTGGTCCACTAGCATAGTTCAGAGCTGGAGCTGACCGGTCATCTATTCCCGCTGTTTACCATGACCTAGGAGAAGCTTTTTGTAAACAGTGAGCTGCCCCCTCATCACTTGTATGATTGTGCCGCCCAGAGCGAAGCCATGGAGTCCTACATCCACAACTCCCTAGCCGCATGCATCATAAGGCCATCATCCTCCCTGTTGGTGCTGAAGGACCAGTCATTGTACCCTTGCCTCCCATATTTTAAACACCATAACAGTTCAAACATGTATCCACCTCCCCTAATAACCTTTTGAAACCACTCCAGGGATCCACCATCTTCTCCAAACTCACCTACCACCTGGTCCGAATAAGGAAAGGAGATAAATGGAAGACTGACTTCAATACCCCTCTCAGCCACTTTGAGTATTTGATCATGCCCTCCGATTTAACCAATGCCCCCACCGTATTCCAGGCTCTTGTTAGCGATGTCCTTTGTGATGTTCTGAACTGGTCAGTCTTTGTTTATCTTGATGATATGCAAATTTTTTCCCAGAACGCAGAGCAACACATTCAGCACGAGACAGGTTTTCCAGAGATTACTGGAGAACAAACTAATCGTTAAAGCTGAGAAATGTGAAATCCATGTTTTCTTGTTTCAACTTCCTGTTCTCATCCAACCAGACCCTTCCCATTCTTCTCCATGATACCATCCTTCCCTCCCACAGTTTTTTTGTACCTGATTCCACCCACTCACAGGTCCTCCAATGGGCTCACACCTCCCCGTTCGCCTGTCATCCTGGTATCAGTCAGATGCCGTCACTCCTGAAACAAATTTCTGGTGGCCTTCCATGGACACTGACACCAGTGCTCACTCTGTACTGTGTGTGCTTGCAGTAAGTCATCTCACCATCCATCCACCGGCCTACTCCATCCCCTTCCAGTCCCAAGTCGACCATGGAGCCACCTAGGCCTCAACTTTGTCACTGGACGTCCACCAACTCAGGGTAGTACCGTCAAACTCGCCGTTTTCCAAGGCTGTACATTCCGTGACACCACAGGATTTCCACGACATCGCCGGTCTTTACCCTCTGGCCATTCCCCCTCTACCCAACCGGATCATCGACGACCACCCGACCTACACGGTCCAGTGGTTTTTGGACCTACGCCACAGAGGCCCGGGAATACCAATACCTTGTTGGTTCATTCATTCTCCTGGCTGATTAATATTAATCCCATTCACCTTTTCCAAACTGCAAACCTGCTATCCATCTTCTCATCAATTCAGTATATCTACCCTGGTTCTTCACTAACTCATAACCACGTCTCCGGCCATTTTCAATAGTGTATTCAAGCTTGTGTGAATTCTTTATTAGTTATTATATATATAGGGCAGCACTAGCTCAGGAGGTAGAGACGGTTGTCTGGCAACCGGAAAGTTGCTGGTTCAATCCTCGGCTCCGCCTAGCTAATTGTCGAGGTGTCCCTGAGCAAGACACTTAACCCTAACACCCATTCATACACCGTTGGTGTATGAATGGGTGAATGTGAGGCAATGTAAAGTGCTTTGGATAAAAGCACTATATAAATGGAATCCATTTACCATTTATTAACTTTGTCTCCCTGTGCCACAGGATCACTAATCACCTATCTGCCCTCGCCATCCTCATTTCCCCTTTTTCTACAATAAACCCCTTTATTTTCCCCGATATTTTCAAGTTCAAGTTGTCTGCGTTTGGGTCTGCCTTTACTGATTGTAACAACATACACACATGCCAGTTATGGTTTTGTTGACCTAAATTCTCACTATCCCACACTCATTGTGCTTCCGGTAACAACCTCCCACCATGAAACAATCATCATTTCCATGCCTCATGTAACTCCGCATATGTACAGCTGCTCTGAAAACAGAGCTAAAGGTCACCCACAGCCACAGGGGATACAAAGAACCCGCATGTAATCCAACATTAAGCAAAGTGTAACGCTGTGATGGAAAACAATTATTAATGTGGTTGTTAATCTGGTTTAGACAGACACACAGACACACACACACACACATTTCAGAAGCCATGTTAAAATTGAATTTTTACTAGTTGAAGACAGTTGAAGACAACTTTCAAGATGGTGATATTGATCATTGCACAGCACGCCTCTTTTCACACTGTAATCATGACCTCTTTCATGAACAAATAAGACGCATGCTACAGAAGACATTGCAAATGTTTCAATATGCAGTTCTTCCTCGTTTGATTAACCAACTCAATAAATAGACATAATTTAGAATTCAGAGGAGGTAGTGCAAACATTTACTCCAACTTAAAACGTGTGTATATTTACATTACATTAACATTATTAACATTATAAATGTACAATTTAAATTTTTCTACATTGTTAACATTGTCATACACTGTCCAAACATTTATGCACAGCAGCCAATCCAATCGATTACTTTTAGACCCAGCTTGTTAGTTTGGCTTATTGGAACATATTGACATATAAACAATGTTGTCCAATAGAAACATGCTGAAAGGTGTTCATAATGTTTTCTATCCCACGTGTAGGGTGTTGGAGATAATCTCCAATGCCCATTCTATTTATATACTGTGGTTACTATATGTCACCGTAGCTTCACAGTTTAATATATATATATATTAATGTTAGTAGCATAGGCAATAATGGTTAATTTAGATCACAAACAACCCCAAGGATATTTGTCAGCATGGCTGAGGGAAATGGTCTGAAGGCACCACATAGACATAGCTTCTTCAGAACTTCAGTATCAGTTCATTATGTGAGCCTACTGAGGCAGCGCACAAGTCAGTATAGACCTATATAGGCCAATTTTACATGTCAAAGTTCATGCACATTATTCATCTATTATATGTGTACATTCTTTAGAGTACGCACTAAAATCAAAACATTTCAAGATTGTTGTTCACGCAAGAAAGCTCCTACAAACCTACAACCCATGACCATTGCGCCATCATGCTCAATGATAGTGCTCTATAGAAAACATTCTCTATACAGCACAAATATCCCCTTTCTCATGCAGCTCCTGTACTACAGCAAAACACTTTGCAATGGGTTGGCTTTGCAGTAAATGCATTCCCAACTGTGAATTCATATGGTAAAATTAGATGCAGACTATGGTCAGTATGGCAAGGATGTGTGTGTGGATTAGTAGATTTTGTGGGGTGAATGACACACAGACAAAATGTTACTTTGTCTGCCATAAATATAAGAATTTGAAGGAAAAAATGGGCAGCACGCTGTCCATGCATCATTTATGGGTGGTAACCTTAATCCTAGTCGAAATTATATTGCACCTTAAGCTTACATATACAGTTTGGCATTCATCAGAATTCACAAAATAAAAAGAATTGAAAATATTTTGCTTTCTGATTGATATCTGCTCACTACACTACATGCGGCTTTGCATCAATGTAGACATTGTATGATGTGTAGGTACTACTGGTAATATTGATCTCACCAGTATGTCACTACTACCAAGGCTGACATGTGATGAGAACATTAACATTATATGGCCAATTGCTTATAGGGTCATAAAGGGCTTGTACATGACAAGCTACATGATAACAAATCTAATTATGGGGAGACATTGTTGTGTTTGGAACTGCCATAGTTTTCATTAACCTAGATTACGGTGTATTTACATTGATTTAGGATTTTACAGTACTCTCGAGTCCAATATGGTAGAGTATCTCTAGCAAAAAATACCATGATGCATTCTGATGTACAAGCCCTTTAGCCATTCAATCATGTGCAACTACTTTACCTGTCAATGCCTCCCATTGTTCAAGACAACTATGGGTGGCAGCTATGTCTTGCCTGAACCCCTTCTTTATCAGAGTCCCCTCATTTCCATTTTGATCCTATCATGGCCATTGACTGATTCGTGTTTTCATAAGCTCACGCTTCTGTTGTGCTGCTTGACAAAGCTCTCGTGTCTCTCTCTGCTTATTTCACCCCTCACTTCTGTTGCCCTGTTGGGAGCCAGCCGGCTGGCAGGGTTAGTTCCAGCCACCACCGCCAACACCTCCACACTCTCTGCCTGCCCTCCGTCATCCCCTCCCCTGTCGTGGCCCTTCTCTTCCCCTCTGAGGGCCTGGTCCCTCTCCCTGTCCCACTCCTCACTGACCAGGCTACCCAGGTCGCTGAGGTCGCCCAGGTGCCCCACCGAGTCACACTTCTCCAGGTCCGAGGCGATGGTCTGCAGGCTGGCGACGGAGGCCGAGTCGCCAGTCACATCCCGCTGGCCCCAGCCGAACTTCCTGTGCCTCTCCACCCACTGCCTGGTCTTCTCCCCATCCGCCCAGTCACTCTCCAGAGCCCCGGCACCCAGGCCTCCACCACCTCCTGCTCTGCTGCCCACCCCGCTCTGGGCCACCGGTGCTTTCACCTCCACCGCCTCCGCGCCCACGGGAGAGCTCCGTGCACCGCAGGACACAGGCCGCGCCCGGCCGGCATGGCCGTGGCTCCTCTGGGCGTGGATCTGCTCGCTGATTTTCTCCAGGTTGCGCAGGGCGACGGAGTAGCGGGTCTTCACTTTGGCGACTCGTTGTTCCAGCTCAACCACTTTGGCCTTGTGTTCCTGAAAAGCAATCTGATTCTCAGTCCTTCTCATGTAAGATTTCATAGCATTGTCATTATTGTCTTTGTGTTGCTTTCGTATAGCCCACAATATGACAAGATTTCAGATTTTGTTAAAAAATTGTACATTGAAAACGGTTGTCAGATCGCAATACAAAGAGACATGTTTTCCATCTAAAAAGGTGGTAATGGTTGTGCGGGAGATGTAGACAACCGTTGTCAAAACCACCTCTGGAGGTGGTGTAAGCTACATCATACAATCGATTGATGAGATATAGATTGCCGTCTAGACCAAATCTTTTGAGGAAGCATTGTCAAGTCACTTGCTCAGATGTCACAGGTCGGCAACAAATAGAGGGGGCGTCATATGCACATTTACCTGAAACATTGCAGTGCTGTGCCTAATTTTCTAATGATCCTATGAGGCCTAGCCCTTACATTTCTATTATCAAACATATAATTAATGACATTACCCAAAGTAATGTAAACACCTCGGTCACTATGTCTCATTCTCAGAGATTGTCAAAACCATGGATGTGGTACAAACCTGAAACCTATGTGTGTGCATATAAAGGGGGGATCTCTCATAAACGTCTCCTATGTGTTAACAGGCTGAGATGTTTCAGAGCATGTTGTGCCTTTTATGTGAACAGTTTTTTGAATCTAGATGCAATAGTGTAAACAGTATTTGAGCGTAGGTACTTTTTTAAACATTTATTATAATTTGCAATATTATGTTGGATAAACGTCCTCTTGTGTGTGCTACCTTTTCAAAACCAACTGGGATTTAGGGGGTGTGGGGGCTTCTAGTAAAGCCACACTTGCAAGCAACTCAACAAGCTACCAATTCACCTTCATTGTTTTCCCATTAGGAAGCCATGTGGAACAAGCTCAGGATGTGGTGAAATAATTGAGCTCATGTCAATAATATGCATATAGGTATGATGGAGAATTAACATTCAGTTATATCATCCCCAATGTCCAATGTCCACATCCTTGACCAAGATGCCTAACTGCGTAATTGTAATTTAGCCTTTCTGTATGGAGTTTGCATGTTCTCCCCGTGTTCACTCAGGTTCCCCCCATAGAACCCCACAACAAAAACATGCAGAAGAACAGATTGCTCTTCGGTCCTGTCCCTGACCAGGACAGGACTGAGCGCTTGGACTTGGTCCCCGGGCGCCTTACTGATGGTGTGTGTGTGTGTGTTTGTGTGTGTGTGTGTGTGTGTGTGTGTGTGTGTGTGTGTGTCGCCCGCTCACAGTGTGTGGTTGAAGTGTCGACCGTGTGGCAAATAAAGGACCAATGTCCTCTGATTACTTAATCGCAAGTATCTGAACCTTAACCATGGCTTTGGATAAAAGAGTCT
>OMKP01091992.1:8166-25248 GCA_900302375.1 Bathygadus melanobranchus | reverse complement strand
ATAAACATGACAATGTAAATCGTTTTAGCATATTTAGTTACCGTCCTCTGTTCGTCTCCCACCCTGGTGTGGAAAGAGTGCTCGAAGATGGAGTACATGATTCTGCCAATGCCAAAGGAGGGCTCGATTACGTTGGGAACAATCTCCTCCACTGTGGGACAACAGACACAGTGTTCCCACAGAGATCAGAATAGGCCCCTGCTCAGCCCACCTCAAACTAGGTTTACCCTGTTCTTCTCAGGTCCTGTCTACTTAGTACCTACCGTGTAAGGTCTTCTGGAATCTCTTGACCGAAACCATGTCTTTGGTGAGCTTGTAGGTCTTTCCATCTGTCTCGATGGTGAACTCCCTGGAAAAATGTACACATTGGTGAACAATGGTGGCTTGAATGGATGACCCCTGCCAATTCAGTGCTAAACAAATGTATTCACAAGATGGCAATAGTGTCATTACCCTAGTGGTTACTAGAGCATAACTTGGATAATATACCCGCTCTCGTTGAGTCTCTTCTCCTGACCAGTGATGTAGCATTCGTCACAGATGGCCAGGTACTCCAGGATGGACTTGGCGTCCTTCTTGTAAGCCGTGCCGATGGCTCCTTTGTTGGGTTCAAACTGGGTGATGTTCACGGTCTTGTGCGATGAAGTTAAGGAGAATGACTTCATATCAAACATGTAATGTAATGGACAGACCTCAGCAACATTTTAAACAATAAAAATTCAATTTAATTTAATTCTCGTTAAAGATTTTGCGTGCGTAAACGCTGGTCAACATATTTTCACATTCTTCAATCAGTAATCACAAAGCAGAACTACTAAACTAACCCTAACCCTGGTTAATAGAAGATAAGAAATCTCTTAGCCATTGTTTTTTTTTTAGCTGAGCAAACATCTAACAAACGTGGTGAAAACGAGTCCCAAGCATAGACTTTAAAAGTACAGAGATAGGTATTTGTGGTCATGAATAGTGCATTGTGGGTATCACAAGGATATGGGTTCCTTGAGGGTCTTCTCTGCCACCAGGGGGACCTTGGTGGCTCTGGAGTGGCACGACAGATCGTAGCAGGAGCGATCTGCACAGCCGACAATCTCAATCCACCCCTGGAGAAAATGGCCACAAGAGGTTAGAACGACAGATCCCATATCAAAGATTGTCAAAAAATCTGAATGAGGTTCCCTGGACCTACGTAGGAGGTTTTGCTCTCTGCATCCCAGCAGTCACAGGCATAGTGGGCCATCTCGTTGTCCATGTGCTGGCGGAAACGGACCTTATCTTTGGACAGACCCACTTTGGTCAAGTAGAGATAGATCCTGCCGATGAAGTAGCCCAGGACGGAATTGTTGATCACACCCTGGGACACACAAAGAGAACCAATCGTTGGACCAGGTCTGTAGCTGAAGGCGATTGGTCAATTAGATGTAGTCTCACCCTGCTGAACATCTCAGCACGCTTCTACCTCCCCCCACCATAATGACATAGTAGGGTATTTACACCCTATGCACGGGCAACTGTGTAAAATGTGGTGTACCAAATTGAAAGTGAAGCTTACCCTAACCTGTGTCCTTTTTTCAAGTCACCTGTTATCTTCAACTGGGGCAACGTCTTAGTCAAGTTTTTACAGTTAAGAAACCGAGTGGTGGGCTTTCCGAATCTACCTGCTCCACGGCGTCTCCCAGCCTCATGAATTGGGCCGGCTGGCCGCTAGTCTGGGCCTTGGAGGAGTACAGCATGATGTCCAGGTCGGCCACGTTGGAGAACTTGGGGTGGACCTTGTCGGTGGGGTCTACAAAGTGCTCGATCTCTGCCATGGTGAACTCTCTGCAGTCGGGGGTGTCGTGGGGAGGGTCATGTTGCGCAGTACGGAAGTGACATGAAAACGGTGAGATGAATAAAAAGGTTTTTACCGAACGCGGATGAGTCCGGAGCGAGGGGAGATCTCGTTCCTGAAGGAGTTGCCGATCTGGGCGGCGCCAAAGGGCAGTTTTCCCTGGTTGAACTCCAGCAGACGCTTGAAGTTCAGAAACATTCCCTGAGCAGTTTCAGGCCTCAGATAGCTGGGGGAAAGATCATGTATATTGTTAATAGTGTGTGTGTGCGTGTGTGTGTGTGTGTGTGTTTTTAAGATTGAATAAGATCTGCACCCTGGCATGTTTCCTGCCGGCCCAATGGAAGTCTTGAACATGAGGTTGAAGGACGTGGGTGGTGTGAGGTCATTTCCTGTGGAGGGAGACTTGACGTTGTATCTCCCAAAGAGATCGGCCAGGTCCTGCTGGGAGTAGTTGTCCATCTAAAACATGGAGAGAGAAAGACTCAGAGGTGTGTGTGTGTGTGTGTCTCCTACTTGAAGATCAACACACAGACACACACACCTGTGTTATGACGTCCTCCATCTCATCTGCTTTCTCTGCTGAGCACTTCTCGTCCGACATGAGCTTTTTCAAGTGAGCTACGAGAGAGTGAATCACACTTTTGTTAGTCAGGAAGAAGACTCCGTATAGGAAGAACAAGAACAATGTTTAAATCGACAATATACCACTATTATATCGATATTGTGATACGAGACGAGATATCGTCTTAGATTTTGGATATCGTAATATTGTGATATGGCATAAGTGTTGTCTTTTCCTGGTTTTAAAGGCTGCATTACAGTAAAGCGATGTCGTTTTCTGAACTTACCAGACTGTTCTAGCTGTTCTATTATTTGCCTTTACCCACTTGGTCATTATATCCACATTAATGATGATTATTTATCAAAAATCTATCTATAATCGTGTATACAAACATTTACAGCGCGGTTATTTTTGTAATTCATGGTGACAATCTGAACAACATAACCGCAAAACATCCAAGAAAGAATTTCAACAATTTCAAAGACGTTGAGGTTCTCTTGGAACCGGTTCATTTTAGCCAGTCTGTGTGTTCACTCAGTGTTAACCCTGTTGAAGAATCCCACACCTGGCAAACTAGTTGTTTTTCACCCTCTTGCTCTCGCTCAGTGCTAAGGGCTAACTTTGTGGGCTAGCACCATTCCAGGGTAGGTACAAACCTATCCAACCAACGGCAGAAATAATTGTGAAGAGATTGCATAAGAGAAATGGTACAAGGGCAATACAATATAATGCAAATGCAAATGCAATGTCAGAGTTAGGGTTAGGGTTAGAGCTAGACCCAATGTTTCTGGGTTTTTCATATTACCATGTCAGAGAGGTCACTCATGAGAATGGGAAAGAATTCCACTAAAGTCCAGTTGTAGTAGTACCACCAAGTTACTAACTGGCCGCTCCCTCATACAATATGAAAGCAACACGCAGACTTTATTACCAGACTGCGCGATACCTGTACCACACCCACCTTTGAGGAGGTGGTCGGCACGGAAACACTCTCCCGTCTTGGCGTCTTTCACCATGTAGTCGGCAAACTTGTCCACATGGCCCGACGTCCTGAACGCCACGACAGACGGATCACAAGATCACACATCGCTCACCCGCCAGACGGACGAGTGGTCGACGCGTGTGAGATACAAGATGCTTGCGTTGCGTGACGTTAATACACACGCCTGTGCAAATGTACGACGACGCATGATTCCACAATTAGATATGGTGGTTATGTATGAATTTAGAAAGGTTTGTGTGCTGTGGGGTTGGAGTGTCTTTGGTTAGCGGTTTAGTGCGTGTACGTTTTAACAGAATGCAATGCCAGAGCTTTCCGTTCCTTAAACTTTCATCTCTAGTGTTTAACCCAAACTAACTATAATAGAAATAATGATTCGTAACTAAATGATATCAAAACCTTAGCATCTATACTTTTTACCACTGTTCGTATAACGGTTTATTGTGTTCATATATAGTATACGTTTACACATAATGGCAATGCCATCTAGTGGGTGACCGATATAAACCCATTCAAGTAGGAAGCCAGTGGAAGTCAGACCCGGCCTTAGCCCCTCTCAACACATCCTCTCAAGCTGGTACATGCATCTTGTCAAAACGAAACTGAAAGTTATATAACCATGTTATATAACAATTAAGTAAACAATTATTTGGAGTGAACAGTACACTTTCGAGAAATGCTTCCGGAAAGGTCCAGCTAAGCACAACCAAAAATAGGGCTTGGATGGTTATATAGGGTTAGTGAGTATTGACCTAGAAGCCTAACATGAAGTGTAACACAGTGGTACGGGGGTGGTGACCCTGCCGAGGGGACCTACTTGAGCACAGGCTCTGGGGTCAGCATGGTGCAGTCGATCTCCAGGATCTGCTCCTCCTGGATGAAGTGCTGCCTCCATATCTGCAGGATGTTGTTTTTCAGGGCACAGCCCACAGGGCCAAAGTCATACAGGCCGCTCACACCTGAAACAAAGAACATTGCTCTGGATTCTGTGATTTATTTTTATATACAACGGGTTTGCTTAGTTTCGTTAGAGTCTGTTCACTGTTTTGACCTCCATAGATGGCAAACGCCTGATCGTAGAAGAATCTCCTCTTTAAGGTGTCCTCCATCTTCGCCCTGTCCACTATTTCATCTTTGGGCTGCAACGCCAGCTCCTACAAGTGGGATGCACACACACACACGTCTCCATAAACCATGTTGTTTTTCGCTCCGCTTAAAACAGCAGCGTGTTGCTATTAAAGCGGATGGCGACTTGACCCACGTTGAAACAAGTCGCCAGTGCATCGGCTATTTAATGCAAAACAACGTGGCAACACTATAGTTTTGACAGAGATCTTACTTTCGCTTCCAGAGCTCTCTTGCGGGCTTTGAGCTCCGCGACGGCTTTATTGACGTCCTGCTCCGCCGCGCCTTGCTCTTTCATGCGACGCACCAGCTCGCCCTTCAAAGTAAAAATAAGTACAAATGTGTTCACATTCCTCCCGCACACATACTACTGCGGAACGGATACATTAAATATTATTTTTTACCCGGTCGATTTAACTTTGCAAGAAGAGTTTGCATGGTTGGGCACGATAAACCAACGCCTACAGGCCACTTCCGAATAGAGCTGATGGTGTATTTAAGATACGAATCAACAGATGTTGATGAGGTATTGAAGATACGCTGCTCCCGTCACAGCACACATACCTGTTGTCTCACAACTTCTCTCAAAGGGGCCAGTACTTCTTCCATGTTGACACGTAGGCGAGTTTCTGTTGCACAGCTGGACGGTACGCGCTTGGCTCTGCTGCTGCCTGACTTCCCTGCGTCGTGAGCCTCTGAGGTGAACACACTGGTTACTTCGGGATTTTATTGCATCAGCTAAGCTCCTGCAGAATACGAGAAGGGGCCGGTCTTGCCTTGTTTATTGTGCGTGTGTGCGATGCGTGTGTGATAAATTCGACCTATTCTCGTAAATGGAAACTGAAACCATCAACCTTTTTTTTCCTCAAACTAAAACTTAACTTATGAAAACTAAACTAATGACATGTCATTTACGTTTATATATAGTAGATATTTTTCACTCTGCAAGTAGCATACTTATGCCTATACATGATCAACCTCACTCAACTGAAGCAACGTTTATATATAAAATGTTTCCAAACCTAAATGTTATTGTGTATGATATTGCACATGCTGTTATTTACTGAAAAACAATTATAAATACACATCAGAGCAAACAAGCTGATTTTTTATCTTGAACCACTGGCCCTGACAATGTTATACACAGCCCTGCTCTAATTAGCTGCAAGTAGAAATCACTAGAAGGCAAATATGTTCAATCACAGAGAGAAAGCAACACACACACACTCCCTTCCATTAAGTGCTGTTTTATTGAACCGAAATTCCCCCAATAGGCGAACTCAACCTGCCGTTAAATTGTACCGTGGAGCAGTGGACGCCACCTCCAACACACACAGTTCAGCCTGAATGAGTTGTTTTAATATCCCTTTATAAAACATGCTGCAGGATGGCATCTCGTCCGGTGTTTCCCACAAGGAAACAGCCCCCCCCACTGGAGTTAGTGTGCAACTCTCCCCCGACATGACAATACTTAGAATGTAGTGATCACCGTGGTCACCAACAGAGAGGAACACATCCCCCGTGTCACCCCTTTCATTGTTCGACATAAGCACGATGCGTGTGATATTTGTTCCTATGGGGATGTCGAAAGTCTATACGTTGTCGTTTCTAGGAGTTTTAAGTGGCGGATGGACGAGGGTGGAGGGGGGGGCGGTGTCTACTCTTCAGCCGCGTCCTTCTTGCTGGTCTCTTGTCCTTCGAAGACTGGGTACTTGCTCTGGACCTCTGCCCAGGTCAAGCTACCGTTGGCAAGGTCCCGGATTATGCCTGGCAACTCGCTGACCTGGAGGTACAGGAGAACAAGAGGGTTGTTGGAGAGAAACGTCATCCCATGATAACAGCGCATAGATCATTTAGCTGGGTCAGATTTAAACCTGCACTATGCAAGTCCTACAGCTATATCATTTTCAGATGACTATCGTCAGAGAAACATTCTAGTTTGGGTATTGTTTTTAACTTGTCATGTGCCTGTTCAGAACGGCCGGATTGCTTGGCCTCTGGTGAACCTCTAGTTATAATTAGATGCAGTAGTATAAAAGTTACATAGTGCAGGTTTAAAAACTCTTTACATCTGGCCAACAATCACATATGCTAACTTGGTAATGTGGAAAACCATACTAGTGACAGCAGAGTGCTTAACATGCAGTTATACAATGCACAAGAGCTCCATCCAAGTAGCATAAAGTAGCATGGTAAACCAGAAGTCAGGCCAAGGTTAGCCTACTCACTGCATAGTAAAGGCTTAACCAAGTAGTAAAACATTTGGTACCCCCGTTCATGCCTTCTGCCATGCACATTCACCGGCTGCTAATGTCTGGATCATTTCATGATAATAGCCCAATATACCTCAGCCCTGATCTGCGTCATGGAGTCGCGGTCTCTCAGCGTGGCGGTGTGCGGCGTCTTGTTCACGGTGTCGAAGTCGACGGTGATGCCGAAGGCCACGCCGATCTCGTCCGTGCGAGCGTAGCGCCGGCCGATGGACCCCGACGAGTCGTCCACCTTGTGGGACACGCCATATTTGGTCATCGCCTCCGCTGAGGAAGGAAGGGGGAGACGGAAGATCATTAAAACACAACATGGCTGAGTTGTGCTGCTACACACAGTGAATAAGACCCTCGTGAAAGTCATGTGACTACTTACATAACTCCTTTACAAAAGGCACGAATTCCTGGTTTTGGCTCAAGGGAAGGACGGAACATTTATAGGGCGCGACGGTTGCAGGGAAGCTGAAATACTGCAGAGGGTAGAAAAGAAAAGAACAAGACAAACATTGAATAACAAGAAAACTTTTAAAGGCTTAAACTTGATGTGTTTAACATTTCTCAGACACCTTCTCATCCAAAACGACTTACAATTAATTTGAGGTAAACTACGGGTAGGCGGTGGACACGTTGGGAATTGAACTTGGGTGCTTTTGGCTATAGGAGTCAAAACGCCCCAACTACTACAATGCACTAGAGTGCTACAAATGTCCAATCGACTCACCGTTCTCTGCTCGTCTCCTTCCCTGACGTGGAATGTGTGCTCGAATATGGTGTACATGATCCGACCGATGCCGAACGACGGCTCGATCACGTTGGGGACCACCTCCTCCACTGTCGAGGACAAAGACCACCACGGCACAGTTATACAGCGTGCGTGTCGTTATTTTTAGTTAGTTTTAGTTGTGTTCTAGCGCTCCAGTCTCTCACCGTGCAGAGTCTTCTGGAACCTCTTGACGCTGACCATGTCCTTAGTGAGCTTGAAGGATTTGCCCTCCGTCTCGATGGTGAACTCACTGGAAAGTTAAAACACAATATTAACGACACATTGCCACATCATATGTAATTATCTATTTGTACCATAGCCATTTATTAATATGCTGTGGCCTATACATGCCTGCTTACATATTTATAAATCTCCCCATTACGTGAATACTTTCAATAAGGCTGTTACTTGACAGCTGTCAGCTGCTACTAGTTTACGTTGCCTTTAAGTGGATGACGCATGTCATCCACTTAAAGGCATGATGAAGCTTGTCTTGTAATAATTTCCTTGTACAGAATGATGACATATGTCCCCCATGCCCAGATGTAATGATGAGGTTGACATTACGATGGCCGTCCACTAGGAGGCATCCACTGACATGTAGATCATCAACGGATACATCGGTGTATGTGTAACCAGGCTACGGAAGGCAGCTCACCCGGTCTCGGTAAGCAGCTTCTCCTGCTCCGTGATGACGTCGTCGTCACAAATGGACAGGTACTCCATGGCCAGCTTGGCGTCCTTCTTGTAGGCCTTGCCGATGGCTCCTTTGTTCGGCTCAAACTGGACCACGTTCACAACTTTGTGTGGGGAAGTCAAGGTGCCTGACTGACGCTCAACAGCACGGGGCGTACTTTAGTCCAGTCAGTGGTTAGGAGTTAGTAGTGTCAACTCCTGCCTCATTAAT
This sequence comes from Bathygadus melanobranchus, assembly GCA_900302375.1. Classification (NCBI taxonomy): domain Eukaryota; kingdom Metazoa; phylum Chordata; class Actinopteri; order Gadiformes; family Macrouridae; genus Bathygadus; species Bathygadus melanobranchus. The sequence continues at coordinate 16,796 of OMKP01091992.1, read as the reverse complement.
GACGTATCTAAAACATTTGTATTATAAAGGCCCTATGGATAAAGGCTTTTGCTGTATGACTAAATATTAATGGGACACAATCAAATCATTTGTTCCATAAAGCAGCGGTTTTAAGAAAAGGCAGAAAGGATATAGGCTCTTTAAGGGGCTTCTCTGCCACCAGTGGGACCTTGGTTGCCTGTGCGTGGCACTTCAGGTCGAAGCAGGACCGGTCGGCGCACCCCACTATCTCGATCCATCCCTGCAGAGGTGAAGCAAATCTGAATGAAGCCATCTTAAATCAAACACAAAAAACACTCGCTCCAGAGGAGCAGATATTTGTTTTGTTATTATGAAACACAGCTCATTGTGTACGTATGGCAGGCTGTATCTACATCATTACAATACTTCATGTAGGTCCACAAGCAGTTAACAGAAGGGACCCTTTATTCTACCACCAGGTCTGAGTATGATTAGCCCCTAATCACACCAAGCAGTTTCAAAATTGTCATGCTCATCACGATATCGCTATAATATTGATACATATTTCCCAGCCCTAGGCCCTTTATAAATGGTAAATGGACTGCATTTATATAGCGCTTTTATCCAAAGCGCTTTACATTTGCCTCACATTCACCCAGTCATACACCGACGGCGGTGTCAACCATGCAAGGCAACAACTAGCTGGTCGGGAGCAGTTAGGGTTAGGTGTCTTGCTCAGGGACACCTCGACGATTAGCTAGGCGGAGCAGGTGATCGAACCAGCCACCTTCCGGTTGCCAGACAACCGCTCTACCGCCTGAGCTACTGCCCCCCCTAAACACCCATTAATAAAAATTGTAGTAGCTCCAATGCTGATCACATGCTTTGGTTGTCCTGTTCACGAATGTGAGACGCAGCGATGAGTCGACAACATTGGCGAGGGAGAGCCGGGCGCCAAACGTACGTAGGAGGTTTTGGTCTCGGCATCCCAGCAGTCACAGGCGTAGTGGGCCATCTCGTTGTCCATGTGCTGGCGGAAACGGAGCTTATCTTTGGCCACGCCCACTCGGGTCAGGTAGAGGTAGATCCTTCCGATGAAATATCCCAGGACGGAGTTATTGATTACTCCCTGGGGGGGGGGGGAAGAGAAAGAGAAAGAAAAAGAATGAGTCAGCGTTAGACTGGAGCACGTCTTTTAAAAACATTTTATAGAACAGCTTTCGTTTGATGCTGCCTGGTTTTGCTTTGCCTTCTGTATTTAGTTTAGCGGTTTTCTTTGCACTTTGAAGCTTTGTTTTTTTGAGTGCATCAGGGATCCCACACCTTCTTACACATTAAATTCAAGGAATTTTCCAGGCCCAATTCCCTCAAATTCAAGGACCCAACACGGCATAGTTTGATCAAGGTTAATTACTGTTACAACACTGAAAATTTGTATAATGACAACTAGCAGGCTTTACAGAAGATCAGACAAACTCTTGAATGTGTGAACACTTCTCGATTGTGCTGTGCTACAGTGATTGCAGACTATGTGGATGAACCATGAACATCATAACCACCTCCACACACCAGAAGACACATCAAACTCCCGGTAGCTACCTGCTTCACGGCGTCTCCCAGCTTCATGACGTGGGCCGACTGGCCGCTGGTCTGGGCCTTGGAGGAGTACAGCGTGATGTCCAGGTCAGCCACGTTGGAGAACTTGGGATGGACCTTCTCGGTCGGGTCCACAAAGTGCTCGATCTCCGCCATGGTGAACTCTCTGTATGGGAGAGATGTCGTTTGGAGGTATTTTAAGTTCAACATTCCAATCTGTTAGACACGTTTTACTATGAGGTTGACATTTCAATGGTCATCCACTAGCTAACAGCCATTGAAATATAAATCCTCAGTGCACCTGCTACGGGGCTATTGTGTGCCTTGCTATGAACCGCAAGGCACACAAAGATGTCAACCTCTGCTCCGTAATCTGTTATTAGAACCAAATGGATTGGATAAATCCAATCCATTTACCGACAGCAGTTTCAACCATGCAAGGCAACAGCCTGCTCGTCAGGAGCAGTTAGGGTTAGGTGTCTTTGCTCAGGGACACCTCGACACTGTGCTAGGGGGAGCTGGGCATTGATCCAACAACCTTCCGGCTGCCAGACAACCGCTGAGCTACTGCCCCTTATAGAGCACCGAAGGGCTTACCCACCTTACACGGATGAGCCCGGAGCGGGGGGAGATCTCATTCCTGAAGGAGTTGCCGATTTGGGCGGCAGCGAAGGGGAGTTTTCCCTGGTTGAACTCCAGCAAGCGCTTGAAGTTCAGGAAGATTCCCTGAGCGGTTTCAGGCCGCAGATAGCTGAAAACGGTTGGAATTGGAATTAATTATAGCGTATTTCAAGCGAAGGTGGGATGATTAGGACATCTGCTATTGGCCCATACCCTTGCATATTCCCCCCGGGACCAATGGAGGTCTGGAACATCAGGTTGAAGGAGATGGGGGCGGTGAGGTCGTTCCCAGTGGTGGGGGACTTGACGCTGTATTTTACAAAAAGTTCCGTCAGCTCTTCCTGAGTGAAGTTGTCCATCTGAAAAAGGAAATGAAGCAAAACATTGGATCAAACACTCGTCTTACTTGTCTTCGTTTGGTCTCTATTTGGTCTTGTGTTCAGAGGGCGGCCTTTACAAACGACTGGCGTCAGCAAGAAGCAGACTGAGGACTGACCTGGGTGACGACTTCCTCCATCTCTGACTTCTTCTCAGCCGCACACTTCTTATCAGACATCAGCTTCTGCAGGTGGGCTGGGGAATTCAAGGACAGGTGGAAAGTGGAAAGCTTTATCGTTAGTGTGTATGTGGGGAATTACATGTTTTTTTTTATAGCTTTTCTCTTCTTTGTACGGTGTCCTGTCAGACTGATTTGATGCAGAGAAATGGGACTAAGAGCGGAAGAGAACCGACCACCTCCATGCGTTATTTTCATACTCTTGTAGTAAACTAATGCAATTGGCAAAGATTAACTCACAAACTTGTATTCAATAAGAATGGATTACCGATCGCAAAAATAATGTTTACACACATTTCCATTAATGGCAGTGTAAGAAAGTTATTAATACCCAAAACAGCCATGCATAAACTTTGTAAAATGTTTCACACAAAACAAATGGTCTTGTAAGGGTGTAATGATACATTGATCTGGATCGCTATCTCGTGTGGGACGTACCTTTGAGGAGATGGTCCGCCCTGAAGCATTCCCCATTCTTAACGTCCTTCACCATGTAGTCTGCAAATTTGTCCACATGCCCAGATGTCCTGAGAGATTAAAGACGTTTAACTAAGAGGCTGATATTACAATGGCCATCCACTCAAATGTACATCAATGAAGAGATGATCAATGTATCTGCGACCGGGCTATGGGAGGCAGCTTGGAGTGGCAGCTCCCATGCATTAAATCGCAGATTGAATATGTGCCTGTCAATCAAAACCTAAAAATCGGCACTTAACAGCCGTCTCTAGGAACCACAAGGCACTCTTGTTGGGGAGTCTTTGTCAAGGTCAACGAATGGTTAACACATATTACACAAGTCAAGGCGTTGAGATATTTTATGCTTTTCACCATTATTAATTAATATTATGATACAAAAACAGCATTCAGGGGTAGCAATGCGCAAAAAAAAAAGCATACATATTCATTGCTTGTCCATATTTGGCAGACACTGTTTAATCATTGCCCTGGCATTAATCGTCCCTGTCAGCACAAAGTCTGTCGTCTTTTGGATCGGCCCACAGAGGAACAGATTGCTACCTTGCAGGGTGACGTCGCACCTCTGTCTATTAAATGATGAAAAGTGCTCATGTCATCAAGAACAAATGGATCCCACAGAGAGGGCCAGCTCAAGGCGCTGCTACCCCTCCTTCCCCAGCACTGACCGCAGGACACCTACTTGAGCACAGACTCTGGGGTCAGCATGGTGCAGTCAATCTCCAGGATCTGCTCCTCCTGGATGAAGTGCTGCCTCCACATCTGCAGAATGTTGTTCTTCAGGGCACAGCCCACTGGGCCAAAGTCATACAGGCCGCTCACACCTGGAGGGCATCACAGCATGTTTAAAACTTAATGTGTCACAAATTTACTTGACTAAAATCCTAACAGTCAAAGATTAAGGAAACAAGCAGTGTCGAAATACTGGCTTCTACAACAACATCAATACTACAGCCAGTATGTTCACTTTTCTCAGAGTTGACTCCCCCCACTGCCCATTTCCCAGGTGTGTGACAAATTGCTGTGGACACTGGCGATCAAACCCAGTACCTTTCAGCATCGACTCCATCTGTGGTTCTTTATTAACTGGCATATTATTAATCAACAGTAGCAATATTAGTAGGAGTACTAACAGGGCACTAACCTCCATAGATGGCAAAGGCCTGGTCGTAGAAAAATCGCCTTTTCAAGGTGTCTTCCATCTTTGTTCTGTCTACTATGTCATCTTTGGGCTGCAGTGACAGTTCCTGCGAAGAGAATTGAAAATGAAATGCGTTGATACAGAATAAGTGTCACAATGACGTGCAATTCTTCTGTTGAAGAAGATACTGATAAAAGCTGACCTTCGCTTCCAGAGTTCTCTTCCTTGCCTTCAGTTCGGCTACAGCTTTAGTGACATCCACGTCAGGCGCGCCATCCTGTTTCATTTGACGCACAAGCTCTCCCTGCGAGACAGATCCAGAAAGCACGGGAAACATCCAGCAGTGGTCATCATGTGGTTCAGCAAGTTGTCTAAGAAAATGTTACTCGATGCGTTGCAACACGTTGCGCTCTGTTTACAATCGCTCGCACCATATAATCTGGGCTTTCTCTTAACCCCACCCATCCTATAAATATGTGGGGAACGGCAGCATGCTGAAACGTGGCAAAACAGAAGCTGAGGCTGGCGCATAGAGCCGCTAGCCGTGCAGCTAGCAGCCGGCATCCGCTTCTCATTCATTTGACAACTGGGCGGCTAAGCCTGGTAGCTAACATGCGTTTGTCGCACACACACTAAACGGACTATTCAACTAAAAATCTAACCCATATCCGAGGATATGCCATGCATATGTATTCACATACCTGTTCCTTTACTGCGAGCCGCAGCGGGGCAAGGACCTCTTCCATCTGACTGTCCATGTTGTGTCCTTCGGAGACCTGCTGAACGCTCTTCTTTTTACACAAGCAGGCCGACAGTGAAAACGGTCTGTTTCGGGGCTGGTAGCGGACCTTCGGCACCAGAACGACGGTTGGGAACTCAGTGCTGGCCCTCAGCAGTGCTGATGTTAAGCTACGAAGCATGGACCGCGGTAATCAGAGAGGGAAAGAATGATGAAATGTCTGGCTATAAGTAAATGACGCGCTTGGGCCAGGGAGACACTTTCGACACGACGCCGTTCGCCCAAAGTCATCGGAAAATAGCGGTTGTACTGAATACACACATTCGACAACATTTATTACCCCAGCCAGACACGGTAATAAATATTTATAATAATCATACATCATACATGTCAACACTGCATATGAAATAGCCTTGCTGAATCGTATTTCTGTTTGTAGAAGAACGCTTACTGGCCATAAAGTCATGTCACCTATGTTCCACAAGGGGGCAGCAGACGATCGACTACTTTTTCTTTCTTATCAGTTCTTTATTTAGAACACACATTATGTTTATTTGTAGTCATTTTAGTACAAACACATCGAAAATATATGACAAGACGTCACTCACACTATGATGTATTACACTATGGTATATTAAGAGAGAAATGGGGAGAGAGAGACTATGATATACTATGAGATGGGAGAGTGAGAGAGAGACACTGATATATTATGACAGCGAGGAGAGAGAGAGAGACACTGATCTTATGAGAGAGAGAGCGAGAGAGCGAGACTGATATATTATGAGAGATGGGACAGAGAGACACTATGATACATTATGAGAGAGAGGAGAGAGACACTATGATATATGGGAGAGAGAGAGAGAGACAGAGATGTTCAATACACGGTCAGATTTCAAGCGGCGGCCAGTCATGCCAACAGCAACGTGAGACGGGTCGTCAAGTGGTGAGAAGAGATTGTGAAGTGGCTCTGAAACACAGAGCGGCAGTGTTGTGGTGGTGTCAACTATCAATCAGCTTTATTACAACCGCGAAGAGTCTGACCTAATTTACGCTGACCACTTTCATCTTGTATAGCTACTCACCTCAGTGTGTCTCTTGCATTTGACCATGTGGGTATTTATTGTTGCCTAAATGCACATTTTAATATAGGCTCCTTTTCACATTTGACGAATCACCTATGACCCCACTTTGCATTCATTTCTCTTTCCAAACCATACAATCATGTATCGATTTATTCGCGACACATCAACCTCTGTTTAGGTTATTTTATTTATTTATAGCATTTATTTACTCCTTTATTTCCATCAACTCATTATTCAGCCACGACGAAACAAAACAGGTGTGAACGGTGTCTCTTGGTTTTCTCCCTCACACAAGTCAGTATACCTCGATAGGAAACACCCAGTGGTCCACTACACGGACATGGTCGCCATCATCGCGCAGGGACCGCTTAGTACCGTACACTCGAAGCCCGGGTGTACAGTAGCCGTAGAAGGCGGGGGCTATAGCCACTGCCTGCAGCGACAACAACAACAACAACATCACCGGAGCCTCGCGGTTCTGCGCGCAGGGTCGACGCGTTAATCCACGGACTGTTGTCACATATAGGTGTAATGATTTGAAAGCCTCGTTGCATGTAGCTCGCTGGAATGCGTTGCACGAACGAATAACGTGGGGTTTTGATGGCGCATACGGCGGACGGCTGCAGCCTTAAGAACCACAGCAGCCACGGACTGTACAGCTGAATAAAATGTGTGCAGGAACTGTGTAGCCAGCCAGCAGCATAACCCCCTCGTTTCCATGGACACGTCCATTATAACACAGGTTGCAAATCCAAAAGAGGAGGAAAGTATTTCTTCGGGGCAAGATAAAGGTAAGTTGCAGAAAATACAGGAATAAATGCAAAACCCCGACTAACGGGTTCGAGACACTTAATGCAAATTGGGGTTGCTGTTTTCCTTTTTGCACGTCTGTTTACACTTACCTCTCATCAATGTTGTTTACAATGATAACAAACAAAGTGAGACGAATTTCGACGGAAAACCTCCGTTGTGTTATTGGCGACCAGCGTAAAGCTATACTGTTTATTTGGTCGGGACTGTGTAATTTAACTTTCTGTCAATTTGAAAAAATAGATATCAAGCGGTTTAAGGTAGATGTAAATAACGCGCAATAGTCTCTGTAATGCAGTGCGAAAGATGCGTGACTTTAACGAGTGGCAAACATAGTCTCATTTAATTAAATGCGGAATGTAGTCCAAGCGGCGCGTTGGAGGCGGCACCTTTCCCCCTTGCCCATCTCTCCATCACAGTATTATTATGGGAGGCTGAGGCTTCAATTAATGCATAGGAAAGGTAGGTGTAATAAAACCTAAAAAAACCCCTGCAAAATACATGCCTACTTTTGTTATTATATAGGGATAATGGAAGCACATTTGGGCTAATTTATTCTCATTCTATATTTGCATATATTTACGCGGGAAGCCTGATTAGTTATTCAAGACGACCGTTAACCCCTCCTTCGTTCTTGTTTACATTTAGAGCATTTGGCGTGTTCATCCATAGATGCGCCTTGTGCATTGTATTGCTATTAATGCCGTGATTTCTGTGGTTGATCCTTGCATATATAACAGAAAATTATGACGACGAACAACCAGACTCAATGTATGTGTAAATGGAGAAGACAGTAGAACGGTCTAGGCAAAACAATCGTTATCCATCACCCCTCTACACTGCTGGCCATGTAACATTATCAGTGTACCATACATATAAATATATACACCACGCATACACACACCTAAATACACACTCTGTGCTTCAATCCAGGCTGAAAATATCTTAACAGCTGCCCTCCAGATTACAGGGGAATGAAGGCTAACTTCCCCTTCTACTAGCTGTTGTCCTGTGAGTTGGTGACATCACTGATCACATCCCACCATGGCTCGCCACACTGTTCTATGCTGATTAAGTTCCTCAAGTGTTTTCATATGCATGTCCTTGTGGGCCAGGGGCTAGTGTGCTTATAGTACACTACACACACACACATTACACACACTCAACACACACACACACACGCAACACACACACATGCTACACACGTTACACACACATGCTACACACACACACACCTACACAAGCTACACACTGTACACACACATACACACACACACACACACACACGCAACACACCTACATAAGGTACACACACACGCACACATAAACACATGCACACACGCATACATATAAACATGCACACAGAAACACGCACATTCACTACGCACCACTCAACACATCAATACGCTACACACCGCCCAAGTACACACACCACATCTACTCTGTGCATATGTTAACAGTTAAGCTGCTGTTGCAAAAGACACATAGAGAGAGTGAGAGAGGAGGCTGTGGATGTGTACAGTTCCCCAATAGCCACCCATGGGTGAGGTTATACAAACCAGATGAACTATGAAACCTCCTCCAGGCACTCTATGGGCCTTATTCACCTAGCGGCCATCTTGGTTCTAATCGCTAGCTGGGCGGGGG
>OMKP01091981.1:11004-25726 GCA_900302375.1 Bathygadus melanobranchus | reverse complement strand
TTACAAAATTGTCCTAAAGACCGCATTCATTTCGTCTTTTTTCTGCAATACCCTGCGTTTCAGTTGATTCCACTAGATGGCGCACTCCAAACACTACCGACCGTTGCTAGAGCCGAAAAGTAACGACATAAAACACTGCGCAGCTCTTAATTTTTAGGGATTAATGATATCGGAGGAATTGATTAATTGAGATCACAGAGGAATTTTTGGCCATGAAGTCCATAAAGGGGCAAAAAAGGGTGACCAACAACACTGTTCCCACTAAAACTGAATAAACATTTTCTTTACTGTTCAGGTAATGGTTTTCACATGTTTATTATTATATAATTTATATTAGTCATATCATTATATAATTTAGGCTATTAGTTAACCCTCCCCCCAATCTGCTACTGGCCCGGCCCTCCTGTCAATTTTAAAACCCAGTGTGGCCCTTGAGCCAAAAAGTTTGCCCATCCCTGTCTTAGATTCTCAAATTAAAGGTGCTGTATTTGAGAGTTGTAAAGATTTTGAAACTAAAGAACCACAAAAAAAACATCCCCTAACTCTCCGCTCCCTCTCTCCTTATGTTTCTTCAACCAACCAATTAGGGAAGAGATGCCCTGGCTCAACCAACCAATTAGGGAAGAGATGCTACCGACTTGTCGGAAACTCCTCTCCTCCTCTTTCATTTTTTCAGCCTTGAAGATTTTCTGTGAAGTGTTAAGCAAGTCTTGGACGATGTGGTTATCCTCTATGCATATAATATCATTGTTGACTAATAACATATACAAAGAGCAACATATTGTGAATCTAGTGGAACATAGGCAAACATAGAATTTATGGAAAATTATTTTATTCCTATCCTATTTTTCTATGATTATATTGAATATCACCAAGAAGATCTATTCTTGTTTTTACAGCCTTCCAGTGAAGATCAAAAAGGTAAACATGTCATGTCTTATATCTCTCCACGGTTCTGAAATAGCACAGCAAGGTGTGGGAGCTATAGCTTCTATAAAATCCCAACACCACTTGTACATTGGTTTGCATTAGATGACTCTTCTATAGAGGGACACAACAAACATAATGGAAGGGACTACAAAAAATGTGAAAATGTTTATATGTCTGACGATTATGTTGTCATGGCTTTGCTCTTTCAAAAAAAGAAACAAATTGCTGCTAGGCAAAAACCTGGACATGAAACCTGACTACACTCTCACTTTAGAAGAGTTAACCGGACCTATTGGCATGAGAGAGTTGCCCTAGCATCGTCTTGCCATTGTCTGTATCCTCCTTGGCCAGCAATGAGCACAAACTCGGCCAGCAATGATAAACTAAACTAAAGCACCCCTAGCCGGTTGGACGTCAAGCTAAAACGTCCTGTCCGGACGCCACACAAAATCAAACCTGTGTAGTCGACTGGCTACTGTTGAAATATGTTTGCTAAAATCGCATTATAAAACCTCCATCTTGCGACTCTTGAATGAGTTCATCTCCAAGTCCGGACAAATATCTCCGTTACAAAACAGGAAACCCTGCGTGACTCCACCCCTCACACTTGCTGGTTTCCAGCGCAGGAGCTGCCTAGTCTCGCCCTCAAAGTTGGGCTATAGCATTGTTATACTTCTGGATCCGAGATTACTTATTGGCTGATATGGTTGCCCGGGTACCTGCCAATTAAGCATTGATGCGACACACCTGTCCTCCACTTATTGAAACTGAATTAGAGGGGTGTTTACAGGGGAGCCGGCAGCCCTGCCACAGAATACAAAAGAAACCCTGAAAACATTTTTAAAGGCAGGGTCAGGGGGTTTGGTTCTCTTTTAAAAACAATGTGTCAAACTAGATACACACTGTTACCAAGGTAAAGTTACCAAGATACATGAAGTTACCAAGGGCTCTAGATTATAAGTGGACGTGACATCCGGCATCCCACTTAATTAGCTTGTTTAATGAACACAGTAGTTGAACAGATGTGGCAACTCCTTCCTGTTTATCCTAAAAACGAAGACAGAATCCGTCAAATCAGCAGTCTGTAACAGGTTGAGGCATAGAGTCAACAGACACAGCAGACAGTGTCTGCTGTGCATCAAACGAGTTGTCGTATTCAAACATCACCAGATTCAACTACATTTACATTTAGAGCATTTGGCAGACGCTTTTATCCAAAGCGACTTACCCTTCTGTGCTCTACAAGAGCTATACCTGCTTGCCATTTTGGATATGCTGCCCCCAGGCTCCGCTGATGCGGGGCAATGTGCTCTGAAAATGTTTGAGAGAATTCCCAAAAGCCTAGCATTCAATAGTGTTCTCTTGCCTCAGAAGTCCAACACAGCCAGGAGTCAACCTGTGCGGAATTTATTATGACAATAGATGATTGAACACTTTTTTAAAGATTCAGCAAGGATATCGCCACTGACCTTTTTACTTTTTGTATCCGTTTATAACGGTATAGGAGCACACAGTCAGGGCTCTGTAGAACTATAGCTCGGAATGTCGATGAGGACAAAGGTCATGTTTGTCACGCACCACAAATACGCCATTATTATGATTGTTGGAGTGAAATAAAGAGGCAATACAGTGGATACATTGACGTAATGACGCACAATGGCGTTGACTCCATATATAAGTGGATCCACATTGTGATTATGGATGTGACAAACTCAAAGATTTCCGTTTCATTCGCTTTGGCGGCACCTATGGCAATAAGTTGTAATTGCAGGTGTGTTTTTGGACCTAACTTCTCAGAGATCCAAACAGTGTTGCCTGTGTGTCGTCAGTCAGTTGGCAGTTGGTTTACTGGGAACGCTAGCAAGCCTTGTTAGAAGCGGGAACCAAATGTCAGCCATCTTACGCAAACAAAAGATTAATTTTGGACCCGTAACATTAAATTATTCATTCATCAATTACACGTTAAGACAGTCCACTGTATGCTGTGTTTGCATTTTAAAACGAGAGCCCCCACTGTGCAGGTAATTTATCCAAGGAAGCTCTGAAGCAGCAGGAAACAACCATTTACTGATTATTGCAATGATGTGGTTTTCACTAGATTCACTTTCACTCACTTGGACTGCATGGAGAAAAGCTCTGAAACATTGTATCCAGACAGACTCCCCTGCTGTTTTTAGATCTAGACAGATTTCACAGGTTGAGTTGTTGGACTGGTAGTTTAGCACTGATAGAAGCACTTTCCCTCTATTTAAAAAAATGCAGTAGGGCCAAGTTAGGTAACTTTCAAGGAAGACGGAAGAGAAAGAATAAAGACATTTATGAGCAGATACAACTGCTTGCCAAAAAATAACAATATGGTCGTAGAATTTCAGGTGGGGGGGGGAACACATGGGCATTCATTCTGAAGGTGTCTCCGATGTTATCACACCTGTAGTTAAGGCCTGTAATGGTTTTATATTAGTATCTGATTACCAATTCAGTCTACACAGGGAAATATTCAAATCCTTGCTGTGTCTCTGGACAAGCGAACCACATTCATACATTTTATATGTGTGCTGCTGTAAAGTATAGACAACAAAACCAAACTCACATGCATATGCTTGGACATTGTAAATGATCATTCAGAGGCATCATCAAAATAGAATTATGGAGTGTCCTTTTTCCCTGTAAAGTCCGGCCACTATTCTCACTAAAAGGATGAAAAGGGATTTTAACTTGGATATAGTTTATTCTCTTGTTCCTCCGGCGTACACAGGGAGAAAACTTTCCAATTGTGCTCCATTCAGCCCAGATGAGGTCCACCGCTGGGACCTTCCTCCACACTGCTTACATTTTACAGCAAGTGGGAGTAATAAGAGAGAGTGTTTGAACAGAGAGCCGGGTGACCATGCCATGGATGGCTCTCCTTGACAAAAATAAACGCGTATAAAGCAGGACCCGAGCAGATACCACTGTGGCCTGGCCCCGACTCAGCTGTAAATGATCAGGGTGGCTGCCAAGACGTCTCCCGGGAGGACCCGGCCACATCCAGCGCCACACAAGTCAACTCATGAAATATTCACAATCCCTACGACTAAGGGTGGCGGTGGTGGTGGTTGTGGTTGCCAAATTTGCACATAATGCTGGTCCATTGAGAATCAGGAGCCGACGACAATTTGCTGCTGATCCTATGGTGAGACCATTGGAATAAAAGGCAAACATAGTGAAGACATGAAGGTTTAAATTAATTGTACAAGGAACAACCAAGGCCCTATCCAGCTTCTGTGTGCACTCATTGTCCCTTTATAGTGCATGAGAATACAATGAAATAATACGCTGACAATATTGAATATTAAGTGCATAGTACGAAGTACAACTATTTTGGCAGCCTTTTTATTCCTTTGACTCTTGTCATGCATGTTATATTAGCGCACAGTGTTGTATAATATTATCTAAGAAGAAGGTATGCTCAGGGGGGTACAATTACTGGCATGTCTATTTGTGCAAGGTTAATGCTTTTTTTTAAGTGTACACTAGGGAACATATTCCCCAGCCCTGTTCTTCATGAAACAGGCGAGGTGTTGCACCCAAGGTCACGCAGGACGGCTATTTTGTTAAGGGCTATTTTGCTGATGACGTTTAGTGCACATTTCACAGTAGAATAAGTACATGGTACACGTTGGTGTGCATAGGTTCACTTAAACAGAAATTCATTCGTTTCATTGCAGAGAAAATTCACAAATTCAATGTACCCCTGGTCAGGAAAAAACAGAAAGTCAAGACACCGTATTTGACGACTTTTTAATTAACATAAATAATGCATTATCTGCACATGCATAACAGTAGATGACACCAACTACCTTTTATTAGAGTGGAAATCTCAGATTTAGCTGAAGCAGACTGTTCCCAGTGCAGTTAACTAATAACAAGGAGCGATGCACATCATTAATTCATGAGTAGTGGGGGTGGCAGACGAGATTTGCTGAAGCCTCAAAGGAGGTTAATTAAACCGATAGAGCTATTTCCATGCAGTAAACCATGCTTGGTAACGTGGCACCATGGGAAAGGCTATGTGTCTGCAAATTCTCACGAGATCATTACAATGCGTAAAAACTCATGCATGTTGACTCATTCTCCTTGGATCTTCAAAGTGTACACATATGGTAAAATATAAGTAAAATATGTTTCACCCATAGGGGTGTTTTGAAATAATAACGATGATGTTAAAAACAAGGGCTGGAATCACAGAAGATCAAGACCAAACTATGTATACTGTTGATTTATTATATAAAATAGAATATATTTATTGGTATAGTGGCTTATATTCACACACCGAAGACATAAGCTGAGCAATGAACTGTGTTTCTTGAGCATTTCTTTTAAGAGATAATGACAAACCCCAGAATGTGCTGAGTGAATGGACATAATGTGGACTAAAATGTATAGAATTAGAGATTCTGACAGTTGGTTCAGAGTTGTTTATATATTAAATAATGTATTAAAAGCATAGCCTAAGATGTACTTTAAAGCGATAGAGACTACATCCTGCATATTTTTATGAAATTGTAATGCAGGTGTGCATATGGTGTTGCTATTTAGCCAAACACCAGGCAAACAACAGTTTAATTGGGTAAAACTCAGAAAATTAAACCTTGACATGTGTATTAAGGCAATATTGAAGGATTTGCTTCCCCATAATGCCTTTCTAATTAAATAGCTAATATGCTCAGACATTCAAAAGCCATATTAATATGCTGAATGCATGTATGGGTCTTTGAAGGTTGAGATGGGGTATCATGGGTAACATCAAAGGCCATCTATTCAGTCAAAACATGTTCTCCTATACTCACCCCGATAATATTTCACAATTCCACGATTAAATGTACATATGCACAATAGACCCTTTTCACAGAGTTGTCATCGTAGGAAAAACACATCCTTTAATGCACCAGGGCACACGGTAAAATGTGTTATCTTCACTAGTTCAGGCCTTGTCTACACATATATCAGTCTTTCTTAAAACCTAAAACTTAAACTTTCCTCCTCCATTTTTTTAAACTAAAATTCTATACCAAATATCTCCATCCACAAAAGAATGCAAAAACAATTTAAAACGCTCACACAAGCATGCCAAGACAGTAGGTGGCGATACACAAGAAGAACAATAGGAGCATGCGCATTGATGGGTGTCTTCTTCACCCACGAATACACACACAACACAGCATGGAGAAATCTGTGAAATGAAAGAGCAAATGCATCACACTGGCAGTCTGCCGTTGTTTGTAGGTTTCTGGTGCGCATGCTCAATGTGTGAAACAGCAATTGCCATGTCCGTTTCACCGGCCCATACGAATCCCCAGAGAATTCCCTCGTCCCCGGGGGGAGTTTTTCAAAAGCTTTGCTTGCAGTGACCTGAAACACCGTTTTGATGGCCAAAACACAGAGGAAATACTATGTTTGTAGAAATACGCATATAAGTGTGGATGAGGCCTGAGTCTAATCCCCGTGTGCCCTAGAATATAAAAGGAGCAGACCCATAATTAGTGTTATGAGCGACACCTGTGTTTGTGTTGATGACGCCTCTGTGAATAATGAATAATTATTATGTATACAGAGGTTACATCTTTTCACCAGTGGTCCAATTGTAAAATAAAGGCTACATTTTCTTTGTCAGGGGCTAAAAAGTAAAAGGAAATACACAACCCCCCATGGCTTATTCAATCTACTAGAAGCCATAAATTATGCCGATTTCAGACCACCTCGTAAAAAGAGGCCTGTCTATACCGGCCCACCACTTACAAAATGACCAATGGAAAGGAGGCAGAAGGAGGCAGCTCACACGGAACACATCTAGCCTGGCTTGATAGATTTAGGTGAAAACTGAAACAATGGTAAATCAACTAATAGCTCTTTTGAGCAGTGAAGGTGAACCCATATAGCCTTGGGTTGGATACAAAGCAATAGCATAAGATGAAAGGAGACACATCAAGAGCAGATGGATTTGCTCGGTGCTGCTTGGCAACCTTCACCACATTCAGGCTAATGGGAAACATCCCCATAAGTAAACCTAAGACCTACACGAAGGTACCTTCTTAAAGGGGCCCGGTGGTCGTCTACATACACAGAGTTCTTTCCTGACATCAGCAGCATCATTCCTCTACATGCGTCTGGGAATGAAAGTCTTGTTAAAGTGCTTCTGACAAGCTGTGCTGCTTGTTGGAGAGAGGCTTCTCGTATATTTCAAAGACACAGAAAGATTCCATCACCATGGAAGCTTCTAAAGACGATCGAACATGTGTGTATATGAATCAAATGTGACACAAAGAGTTATGGTTCTGTCTGTCTGATAGTCTCATAGCAAAGCAGTAGGCTTAAAGGCATCCAGTCATTGCATATATTGTCCTTATATAACAATATAAATTATCTTACATTCAATTTACAATTTAGATTCTTACAATTTCTAGGAAGGAATTCCGCACTGTTTAGAAGTGATCTCATCCTAGAAAAAGCCAACAGATGTAGAATTGTCCTACTGGCATTGAATGTCTCTTCACCATTGTATATCTAGGATTTATTAGATTTATTACCAAAATGATTTATTACCAAGGTGTACCAAAACTGGGCTTTGGCCTTGAGTACACATAGGCTAACTACACTAGGCTAGGTTAGTGTAAGTCTTGGCACACAATGTTTCAATGTAACATGAATATGATATGAAGTTGATTTACTTCCCCATTGTGGGATTACATCTCACATCTCCTCAGTCTTTATCAATTTGTAAGAACCACTGGGAAATTTCAGTTTCAATTACTTGGTATCTGTTTACCACAGTGTCTGCGTTCTGTCACTGTGTAATTACCATTTATTTTCCCATCTGTAAAGTCAAGTAGTAAAGTCAACTTTTTGCTTGGTAGGACTTTACGCATACCGTTTCCAATACAAATAATTACCTGGTTGGTTAAATAAATCTAAATGTAAATCTAAATGTTTTCCTATTTACTTTATTTTATTTGGTATTAATTTAGTATTTTCCTTTTATTTCATGTTCCAGCTGTCATGGATCAGTGGTATCATGGAGATTGTTTATTATTGCCTTGTGAATAAAAAGAAAACATAAAATAACCCCATACATAATAAAAAGAAAAGAAAATTGTTATGATGCTATGAAATCTTCCCTGTGTTTTTTACACCATATCAGTTCCCTACAATGTTGCCCTTTTGTTTTCCAGCCTGCCTGTCAGCACAGCGGCCTCTCAGACCAGCATAAAAGCCTTGTTCTTCTAATGTTCTCGTGTGCAGTTTGACACCGGCATCTACGCCAGCTCTAGAAAAGCGATAAAGAAACGTTTTTCATAGATAATGGAAACTTTTCTCAATATTGTACGGTCCTGAGTCACGGATGTTCACGCTTGGATGTGAGAGGGGAGAGAGTTAAGTGTGACTCCGTCTGCAACTTGTGCTTTGGAATTTGATCCCTGCTGATCCTTCACAAAGGAGGTATTCTTCGACAAAGCCAATTTATCTCTCTTTAATTTCATAAATTGCTGCATGGCATCATAAAAGTTTAGTTCCACAGTTTGGCAAAGTCTATTACAAAACCCTCTCATCTGGCCCAACCAAGAGTCCAGGCTCCTATAGTTTGATATGCCCTCTCAAACTCTGTTTTAATTCCTCCTGGACCGAGAGAGGCATGATGAGAGAGAGAGAGAGAGAGAGAGAGAGAGACAGACAGAGAGCGAGAGAAAGAGTGAGAGAGACAGAGAGATAGAGAGAGAGAGACAGAGAGAGAGAGACAGAGAGAGACACGTACACACAGGAGTGGGGCCGAGGCAGGAGCAGGGAACAGGCAGATTAAGTGGAATTAATGGGCTTTTAATTTAAGTCTAGCGTTATTAAATGTCAAACACAAAGGTCTGAATGGCTTTAGAGATGAGATGAGTTAACCTTCCACCAGCCGTGTCATGTGACATCTAGCCTCTTGTTACGCCCAGCGACGGGCACTTCCTGCTCCTAATATAACACATCTTCACATGTCTCATGTGCGCTGTAATCAAAAGTACACAAATGCAAACCTCTCATGAGAAAAACAGGAACTTGAGTGCCGTCCTTTCCTAGCATGACAATGAGTGCACTGCAGGAGCAGAGGCTGCTCCCGGCTCCGTTTGTTGTCGTCCTTCTGTCTTTGTCTGCAAGCAGAG
The DNA here is from genome assembly GCA_900302375.1 of Bathygadus melanobranchus. Classification (NCBI taxonomy): domain Eukaryota; kingdom Metazoa; phylum Chordata; class Actinopteri; order Gadiformes; family Macrouridae; genus Bathygadus; species Bathygadus melanobranchus. The sequence continues at coordinate 16,619 of OMKP01091981.1, read as the reverse complement.
CTCAGGGTGGCTCTTAGTGACTCACAAAGGCAGTACCATCCAAACCCGGCTTCTCCTGTCACGGCTCTCAAGCCACAATCGCTCTTTGAACCCAATTCTGATGTCAATGCAATGCATATTTAAAACGCTCCGTGCGCAGCATTGTCATGGCAACTTGACAGTGAGTACGGGCAAAGGAAAGGATGACTGAGAAAGAGCATGTTTGATGAATGCCACAAAGAGTGTGAGTGTGTGTAGGGTGTGTGCCAGTGTGTGTGTGTGTGTGTGTGTGTCAGCATGCATGTGTGGATGCACGTGTGTGCACCAGGGACCAGAGAGCCGAGGGTGTATGACAGAAAGAGCATAAGTGATAAGACAGGTGTGTGTGCGCTATCATCCAGGGGAAAATACTTTGCAAATGTTTTGTGCAGTCCCATTTATCCTGGAGTTATGCTCTGCGTTGGACTGCTTTCATGTTTGGGTTCATCTGTGATAAATTAGCAGCGATAAAAGCAGCATATGTCGCCTTTCATTTGCAGTCACCCAAAACCGGTTTAAAACAAAAACTCACAAGTGTGTAAATATTTGAAATTAATCAATTATACAGCAACTTGTCGTCAGCTCTCAACTAGCATAATGGGAAGACATCGCTGCTGTTTTGCGATTCATTTCCTTATTGTGAGCCATTGTAAAGTCTGGAGATTTTCCCTCATAGCATGCCCATAAGCATGCACTGCTCTACACCTCTCACTCAGACCTCACCTGGTTAACAACCATCTCCTTTTACTAATGAAGCCTGCTACAAATATCTCAGCAGTCTAGAAATATTATCGATATTATTTGTATATAAAATATGATATTATTTCACGCTAGAATATGTTCAAATGACATCCTGTTTCGTTAAAACACTTCCTAAGACACTTTTGCAGATCACCGTGAAAGCGCTTCTGTTTCTAGAGCTTCCTGTTTCCAGAGCTTCCTGTTTCCTGTTGCAGATAGTTCAACACGATGTGCTCAATAAGAACTATGCTAGGCGTTGGTATGCCAGTGCTTCTCTGCAGGCACATCACATCAACATTGATTGAATGTAAATAAAATGGTGGAGGGAAAAACATGAACATATTGATTCCCCTCAGCACCCCCATAGTCATAAATGTGCTCTATATTCCCAAATGACCTCAACATGTGCATTTCCCACACCTTTGAAGAGTGTCTAGGAGGAAATAATCAGCCTATTTTTCAATGTATGTTCCATGATTCACTAGACGAGGGAGAGAGACAAGGAGTCAATCAACAAAAACATGTACACACAGGTCGAGTTCATCACCTTGCAATTTTTTGCTGTCAAATTCCCCTCCTTATAAAGTCAACCGCCACTATAGTTTGTGTCTCATATTTTTCTGTGAATTTGAGGGCTTGTTTCATATTCTCTGTTATGTCACAACAGATGTCACAACAGCTATGAAAATAAAGTGTACCTATTTGTGTTAAAGTAAAATATAAAAAATGCAATACGCATTAGAAACTATCATAAGAAATGCTGACTTTGAGTTGGTTGAAAATAATTCAACCAACTCAAAGGATAGAAGTGATTTGTGTTGTTTTTTAATCTTCTACTTTTACATCTACATTTTCAGACTTCGCCATCTCCCCGACCCTGGGGTATGTAGCATTTGCACTTAGAAAGAGCTTCTTTATTGTTAAACTAAAAAACACTGCAAACAGCTACTTCCCGTGTTTGATGGGATGAATAAAGTAAGTGCATTTGTAGAACAGCTACTTGGCAATGTGCGTGCGTCGTTGTGCCCCCAGCTACGGTCAAAGTGAAGAGCAAACCAGGAGCGGCTTAATGGGGAATCAGAGGTTTTGATCAGAGCTATAGGAGCTGTAAGTCATTCAATTCATTCAATAGATGGACGGTCCCAGGAGATAAGTCCCCAAGATACAGGGGGATTACAGTTCAGTCCAATGAAAATCCACAACCAAAGCCTCCGCCTGATGCACACAAATGAATCATTTATTCTCTTGGCACCATGAGTGATGAAAGCGAGAGAGGAATTGTAGATGAAACACAGAAATCTCCAAAGATTGATATAAACTTAGCTCTGCTTCGGCCAGACACAGGTGTCAATGAAGGCTATTATATGCAGTTTTTATATAAACAACACACCGTGGGCTACAACCACAGGAGTTAACACTGTTTTTGTCACATCTTGTTGTAGAGCTACTGTTCCCGAGGGGAAGAGGAATTATGGAAAACATCTCACTATTTGCCCTTGACTCCTACGTAGATATGTCCATATGATGTATTTCCAGACACACCTTCTGCCATTTTAATACAGATTTTCAAGGGGATGTTTTCCATCATTTTTATATATCGGTCTCTGGTAAAGGATGAAAACTTGAATTGGCATGGGTTTGAGGAGCTACTTTGACATACTTTATAAAAATTATGTTCAAAAGTAAAGTCATGCACATTAAAAGTTCCCTAAGACAATTGTGTGTCTGGGGGAAAATACTGCGCAAATGTGTTCTGCAATCCCATTCATCCTAGCATTAGGTTCAGCATTTCAATACATTTATTTTGGGTTCATGATATCTATGTAAAACTATCAGTGACAGTCACATAGGCCTGTCATGTTTAATTCGAAGTCATCCACAATCAGTTTAAATCAAGGACCATCGGCCACGTGCAAATATTTGAAATGAATCAATTATACAGCAACTTGGTGTCAATTTGTGATTTGAGATTCAGTTATGAGAGGTCTCTGGTAAAGGATTAAAGTCTACAATGGCATGCGGTTAAAGACACTTTGTGATGTTACTTTATTCAAATTTACAGAAAAACAGAGATGTCTATCAATCAACAAGGCAAAAACATGACACGGCAACACCCTCGTAATCAACTCCACTCCCACGAAAATAATCCTGGAGAAATTGGTTAGAGATTTGCCTTCTCTAAATCCAGTCCAATGACGTCAATAGTCCAAGTCTCCTGGGATTCTTCACATAAGGTAGGAAGCAGTTCTCTTATATTATAAAATAGCCAACCTTGATGCTTCCCATGAACTTTTAACAAAGACAAATGTGATACACCGTTCCAGGATGGCGTTCTGGTCATCATGTCCCGTCCCTTGTGGTTCCCTCACAGCGTATCTCCAGCACTCACAAACCCACTCCAGTCTTCCACAGAGAGACCTCTCGGAAAAGGTGATGTTTATTGACACACTATCCCTGCTTACGTTTGCAGCAAGGCCAATGATTATCTGGGAAAAAACCAGGGAGCATCTTGGAGATAAGCAAGCGTAGCTTAGGCACTGGACCGGGAATGTTAATGTTACCATGAAAGACTTTGTACAAAGAGTTCTCACAGAGTTACAAATTCAGTGAATGCACCTCACATTATGTTAAAGTTGAAAGTCTTTCTCCCCTTATTTTTTCTCCCCTTTTAACATGAATTAATTCATACTCTATGTTTGTTGTCGTTTCTGTTGTTGCTTTCGGTAACTGCAATGTCTTGCTGCTTATTCATGTATAGTGTGTATTATTTATGTTAGGTGTGTATAGGAATCTTCTCTGTCTTACATTTGCAGAATCTGATGAAGACATACCAATTGAAATGACCAAATTCCATTTCCTTTTCATATTCATTTTTAATAATTATTTGTTATTTAAAAGAAAATCTAGATTCATATTTGATGAGAGAGTCACATTTAAGGAATCAATGACAGTTTAGTATTAATGCATTTAATGCATTTTTTGTCAGCATAATCATAATAATTCATAGGCCCTGAACTTAAACAGCTTTTCCATTAACTTCCAGAAGCAGGTGGGCTCCCTGTCAATCACAGATCCCTTCCAAATAAATCATACAGTCCGTAACTAAGTAAAGTTGATATGTATAAACTATTGAACCTGCTGTATCTCTCTTCCAGCTCAGATAAAGCACGTAGGAACAGATCATTTCAACAACATCACTTAATGATCAGTAATTATAAAACAATGAATCAGTGCTTAAGTAGGAAATTATTACACGGTTATTAGACGGTTGACTTTGAGCCTGTTTTGATATAATTATAATACACTGCTTATTGTTAGCATGTATTCACATGTGTTTGGTTTCTCCTTAGAACAAATATCTAAAACGTTTGCTGATGAAGTTTCATGATTGTTCAAGGATAACCTCTAATTTCCTTGAGCAAAAGTCAAGAGGACTTTTTAAGTAAAGACCAAGTGTGGCACCTGAGGAGGACTTGATTTAACATCAGCCAGGTCCTAATTGTTCACATTAGCGTCTTACAGAGTCTCGCCATGGAACTGTTCACGGTCCACTGTGCTCCTAATTTAACTCAATCCACATCTGCTCCCTGCATAAAAGCACACACTCTGCTTGCATAGATCTTGCTTTTGCACACTGCAGAACAGTTCTGGTCTGTGTCTCTTGTCGTAAAAAAGAGATTATTTCCGAAAGGGGTTTTGCATTGCGTTATGTTTCAATTTAGATATGAATGAATGATCCTGCTTGTGTTGTTTATGAATCTGTATTACATATGCATGATGTGTGTGGTACACATGCGATGTGTAGCCAAGGAAGGATTTGGTTAACAGTGTGCAGCAAAGGGATGAGGATGATGATACAGGGATTGATATGTGTATAGGCACAGCAATGTCACACCTGCCTGAGTTTTACTAGAGGAAAAGTTACAACCAAACTAAACTGAGGGTCACCTTCTTTATTTACTTGAGACTCTGTGGAATTAAAATAGAGAAATGTGAGGGCCTCAGCAGTAAGCACTCTAGTAGCATATGGAGTCGAGACAGACAGATCAGTCTTTCTTCCATTGTGTATTAGTTATTATCGCCAGACCCCGGCATACTAACATTCTATCTTTGCAGTGTGCCATAGTCTTATTATGGTGTGATTATCTTGCCAAAAAATATTTGGTATGTTTTTATGTGTGTAATTAGCAACCTCAAAGAAAGCTAATTTGTAATAATATTCAATTCTGAATAAATAAAGGATTCCACAGGCTCCATTTTCTCTTCTGTATTACACTGACGTTCTGGTCCAGGGGATATGTATGTACCTGACCTGGACACTGGACCAGGTCCAGGACCAACCAGCAGTGCTAGTGATCAGCTTACCTAAAGTGACCAGATTTTGGAAATTAAAACCTTTTTGTTTTTGTAACAAAATATCTGTAGTAAGGATTGTGCCCAATTGTTTACTATGAGGTGTTTTAAGCATTGGTAAAGCAGCCAAAAACAGTTGGTTAATTGAATAGGGTATGATATTATATTGTATTGATAGCCTATTGTTTATGATCGACCATGCCTGCTTATGTTATAAAGTCAATAGATCGACCTCAGTGTAGCGAGGTCACGTCACATCAGATAGACACATTACCTGTTGTCTGGAAATTAATATTCATGAGCAAGCTAGAACCTTTTCCATTAAAAAAATGTATTAATATATTTTTTAATTCAGGTTTTTTTTAAATGGGTACATTTCCGGGACAGACCACCAGAAACGGGCACTGTCCCTGGAAAACTGGGATGTTGGTGATTGATAAGATGTAGTTCTAGCTGTAAAACAAGATGAAAACAAATAACCACAAAAGGATAAATAAAGGAAC
>OMKP01091974.1:2810-19000 GCA_900302375.1 Bathygadus melanobranchus | reverse complement strand
CACTGCAACACAGGACCATTAAATAATTAATTAAATAGTGAAATAATTATATATGTTTTTTACATTAAATAAATTGGCATTTTAATGAATTAATGACACATTTATTAACACATGCATGTATTTAAGTCCAATTTTAATTAATTAATGACACATTTATTAACACATGCATGTATTTAAGTCCAATTTTAATTAACAGCAATGGATTAGAGTAATTCGCGATAGCCCCGCCCACTGACTTTGATGGGTGAGTTTGACAGATAAAATAAATTCATGAAGCACTGCAACACAGGACCATTAAATAATTAATTAAATAGTGAAATAATTATATATGTTTTTTACATTAAATAAATTGGCATTTTAATGAATTAATGACACATTTATTAACACATGCATGTATTTAAGTCCAATTTTAATTAATTAATGACACATTTAATTAATTATTTATTGGTGTATTTATTTAATGACACATTTAATTAATTATTTATTGGTGTATTTATTTAATGACACATTTAATTAATTATTTATTGGTGTATTTATTTATTTCATTATGGCACTTTTACTCCTCCATAGAAACAAACTAATGTTAAAATTACAGGCACAGGAAGTAACTTTACCCTGCTATTGACAATCTGTGAAAAGGGTCTCTTGCTGATTTTAACATTTATCTATTTGGAGAATACAACAATTTTAAAGAATGGGATGCGGCAGAGGAAAAACTAATACTTTGTAACGAGTTACGGCGATGGAGCTGTAACCTTCACTTACCTCACCTGTTGTAATGTATACAGTGACTAACCGGCTTGGTTGTAAAAGGGACTAGAATTGTCATGACAACGGTAAGCTCTTGCTTCATAACCTGTTGATTTTGAGTGCAAAACATTCACCAAAATTTGCGAATACTTTTATTTTTATAGTGTTGACAAATTACTATGGTATAAGGGTGCCTTAAAACAGTTGACAAGTTGATTATCCAATCAACTTGTCAACTGTTTTAAGGCACGACGTGGAGGCGAAGAACCGCGACCACCCGTTGATCATCCCTTACTTAATGCACACCCACAACTTGATCATCCCTTACTCGACACAGGGGCAAAGAGCTTTAAATCCATTCAGTATAGGACATTATCCTAATATATCTTCCATGAATAATTTGAGATCATAAAAAAATGCCCTATTTATAACAGGCCTGTTTTTAATAGGCCTGTAATAGCATGTACATAATCTCCTTGTTCCTGTAATGCAAACAGCACCTACCTGCTCAAAGGAGTGTAGGCCACTGGCCTTGCCCAGACGCACCAAGTCTTCCAGTATGGCCTTTTTCAGCACCTGGACCGACAAGAACATACAGGATATATGTTATGAATAATTCATAATGAAGGATATTAAACAAAAAATATATAAATATATATAATACCTAATACATTTGTACATTCATATTCACCATTATTGTTGTGTGATTTTCGTTACTACGACTGAAACAAAGTGCCTGGCCGAGATTAATTTGGATAACACTTATTGTCATATGGATTGTCAGTGACTGGGTTTGGAGCACTGCAGGAGGCATGTGCTATTGCACTAACTGAGACCTGGCTCGACACTGAGGCCAGCCTGGATGGGTTTAGTATCGTGATATGTGGCAGATAGAACCAGAGATCCGGGAGGTGAGAGGCAGTAGGGTGTGCCTCTACATCAACTCCCGCTCGTGCGCTAACATCAAGGTGCTGTCAACTCCTCCCTCACTTCAGGCCTGGTTCCAACCACCTTCAAGACTCCCAGAATCAAGCCGCTCCTTCAGAAACCCACCCTTGACACTGCTAACATCCGGAACTATAGTCCGATATCTCTTCTTTCATTCCTTTGTAAAACCCTAGAATGTGCTATTTCTAACCAACTGTCCTCTTATCTCTCACAAAACAATCTGTTTGACCCCCATCAGTCAGGCTTCAAGGCTGCACACTCCCGGACTGGACTCCCGGCCTCCGCGATCAAACCTTTGCAGTGCGTCCAGCACACCTCGTGTTCAACCTATCAAAGTTCTCCCATGTGACCTCCCTCTTCCGCGACCTCCACTGGCTCCCTGTAATCGCTCGCATCAGATTCAAGACATTGGTGCTACATTGGCTATCAGTGGAACTGCCCCCACCTACCTTCAAGCACTAGTCAGACTACTGATGCTCCGCTCAACTACTTCAGCTGGCTGGCTGGTACCACCGTCCCTAAGAGCAAACAAGCGTCGCTCGGCCAAGTCACAACTCTTCTCTGTTCTTGCACTGCAGTGGTGGAATGAGCCCCCGACCGATATCACCAATATCAGAGTCGCTCATCAGCTTCCGCAAGAGACTCAAGACTCACCTATTCAGACTTCACCTGGACTCTGCATAGCTTCCCTCCTTACCCAACCAGAACTTGAATCCCATCCCCTCTTACTTATATGTTTTTACGTCAATTACAAATAGTACTTGCATTGTGTAGCATCCCGAATACATCCCAGCACTTAGAATAGTACTTAGCATTGTGTAGCATCTAATCCTGGCTATCTTGCTGTTTTGGGGTCAACCTAGCAATCATGAGTGCTTGAAAGTTGTTCTATTCTAATCTTTTTGTACCGTCAGCGATATATTGTGGTTTCACTCTTTCGACAAATGTACTTATTGTAAGTCGCTTTGGATAAAAACGTCTGCTAAATGCCCTAAATGTAAATGTAAAATGTACACAGAAGGGACACAGAACTTCTCACTCTGTCTGCCCAGGTCTTTTAAATCCCACTAAGCGTGAATATCAAGGCAGCAGCCGGTCAACTAAACAATAGACCTGTGCTATGGAAACATGAGCAAGGGCTATTCCACCCCTGGGAAGAGCAGACTACAACGTTAGCCACGTGCTTATTGTATGATACAGTATATGTATTGTATGGTATGTATTGTATAATGTATGTATGGTATGTATTGTATGATGTATGTATTGTATAATGTATTGTTCAGTTAAACTGTGAGGGTCCTTTACCCACCGTGTTTTTACAGAGGTCCTTGTAGCTGCCTTGGATGCCCTTCTTCTTGGCCCAGTCAGGCATGATTTCTGGGTCTGGAACTACAATTCCCACCAAACAGGACTGGAGAGGAACCACAAGGGTGCATCGTTAGAAAATGAAGAATGTGTCTTAGAAAGCTAGTTCTGAAGAAAAATATTTACTAAGGACCGATATATTCAAACTATTATGTTTGCCTATTATGCTATAAAGGAAACTAAAAAGACAAGGAAACCTAAACTCAAACAAAAACCCATTTCATTTTTGTGTTAATATAAGGAGAATAAATATGTAGAAAATAGATAGAAGGGCATGCACGTGTAGCAAACACCAACATCCAATTTTAGAATGTCGGCCGAGATTGGCCAACACTGATTCGATAACAAATGGAATGGTACATGGGCCCCATGTTGTGTTTGTTGGTGGGGCAGTGTGCAACCACCTTAAGACTTTAACTGGATTGACAAGCTGTTTTGTGGACTCTCTCTATGCTAATCCAATTCATGGCTTGGGGAGCTAAACAAAGAGGCCTGTAAGGGTACCTACTACACATCTCAGTTGATACGGCTGGGTGGGTTTGTTAGTGGGTGTGTGTTTGTGCATGTTGAAAAATCAGAATCAGCTTTATTCGCCAAATATATGTATATATACAAGGAATTTGACTCTGTTTTTTCCATAACTCATGGTTTTCTCATAACTACTTGTACAACGAGTTATGGAAACATGTACTTACACAAATAGACATACAGCAATAACAGGACAACAAAGCTGAACAAAGACATAAGCATAAACATTTGCAAACATTTTATGAACATGTACAGGTGAAAAAGAATATATATATATATATATATATATAAGAAAGTATACATGCAGGAAAAACATTTGTGGACAAAAACAATAGTGCAATAATGCAGAGTGCAAAGGTGCTGGAATAAATATGGGATGATTATGTACAGGTTTCTATATACAGTATGTATAAAGTATGTACATATGGCACAACAAAAGTAAAGTATATATAGAGTGCTTTATATGAACTGTGATTTAAAAAAACAAGAATAATATAATTTAGAATAAATAGTACAGTGGATGTTTGTAGGTACAGGGTTATTGCACAGGGATTATTTCTGACACTGTGTACTGATTTAAATGTTCAGAGGGACGACCTGTGCGTAGAAACTGTTCTTGTGTCTGGCGTACAGTGCTCTGTAGCGCCTACCAGAGGGTAGTTGGAACTGGGTGACAGTAGCTCAGGGGGTAGAGCGGTTGTCTGGCAACCAGAAGGTTGCTGGTTTGATCCCCCGGCTCCGCCTAGCTAATTGTCGAGGTGTCCCTGAGCAAGACACCTAACCCTAACTGCTCCCGATGAGCTGGTTGTTACCTTGCATGGTTGACACCGCCGTCGGTGTATGAACGGGTGAATGTGAGGCAAATGTAAAGCGCTTTGGATAAAAGCGCTATATAAATGCAGTCCATTTACCATTTACCAACTGGTTGTGTCCAGGGTGTGATGTGATGGGTCTGCAGTGATGTTTCCTGCCCATTTCCTGACTCTGGACATGTACACTGAACAAAAATATACGTAAACGCAACACTTTTGTTTTTGCTCCAATTTTTCATGAGTTGAAATCAAAGATGGAAGACTTTTTCTATGTACACAAAAGGCCTATTTCTCTAAAATTTTGTTCACAAATTTGTTTGAATCTGTGTTAGTGAGCACTTCTCCTTTGCTGAGATAATCCATCCACCTGACAGGTGTGGCATATCAAGATGCTGATTAGACAGCATGATTATTACACAGGTGTTCCTTAGGCTGGTCACAATAAAAGGCCACTCTAAAATGTAAACTCGCACTAAGGACACACGCCCTAAAGTGACGAGATTTCTGTAATCAAAACAGAGACATTTGTAGTGTCAACAAAATACCTGTTATTTTTCTGAAATGAAAAAAGGGACATATTTATGTTTTTCCATATTATCGTGGTAAATTAAGTACAGTCGTAAAAGATTGGGCCCAATTGTTTACTATGATGTTTTTTAAGCTTTCGTAAACAAACCAAAAACAAGCCAAAGTAGGCTACATGAATAGGTAATCGTTCTATATTGTATTGATAGCCTATTGTTTATAATCGGTTATGCCTACTTATGGTATTAAGTCGACATGTCACGGTCTGTAAGCTACACATAGGGCGACAGTAGCTCAGGGGGTAGAGCGCTTGTAGTCTGGCAACCGGAAGGTCGCTGGTTCAATCCCCGGCTCCGCCTAGCTAATTGTTGAGGTGTCCCTGACCTAACCCTAACTGCTCCCGACGAGCTGGTTGTTACCTTGCATGGCTGACGTCGGTGTATGAATGGGTGAATGTGAGGCAAATGTAATGCGCTATATAAATGCAGTCCATTTTCATATGAGACTAATTACCTTTTCAAAATCTACTCATATATTTTTTAAATCCTAATTAAAACATTTCTGGGGACAGTTCTAGCCGGGAACAGCTCTACCCGGGATCAGGCCACCAAAAATGGGGACTGTCCAGTAAAACACTGTGGTCTAGCCAGCAGTCTTTTGCATTTGCATGGTCAAACGAGCTGCCCTTGTAATTAAAATTGCGCAATTGATCGAGGTGGGAAAGAGCGTAGTAGAGAAAGAGTGTAGCGCCGTGGAGATGGTGTCCTCCGTACTCCTGTTCTGTCGGTAAGCAAAATGGAAGGGGTCCAGTGTGGTTGGAAGACAAGATTTGCGGTGAGCCAGGACCAGCCTCTCGAAGCACTTAATGATGACAGTAAAAGTAGTCCAAAAATATTATGCGTCATGAATAATTTATGGCAAAAATGGTTTTAATCCCACATAAAAGTTAGGTGAAATGGCTAATTGTTGTTCCCTGGAAACGACTTTGACATTGAATTACTCAAAAAGTACACCGTAAAAGTAGTTCATATTTATAGTAGTTCGTATTTGTGCAAGTAGTCTAAGAAGTACTAAGTCCAAAAATATTAGGCTCATGGACTACTTATGGAAGGAATAAGTTTTATCCCACACCAAAGTGAGGCAAAAAGGCTTATTCTTATTCTCTAGAAGGGAATTTGACATTGGATAATTCAAAAAGTACACAGCAAAATTAGTTAATAGTATTTGTGCAGTCTAAGAAGTAGTCTAAGAAGTCCATTTACAAAACGAACAAGGCTTTTGATAAGTAATACAGTTCTTTATTTTTAAACTGCTGTTTTCCTCATGTAGGCTATAGGAGTTTAATTTCCCTTTCCTTCTAGATGACATGCACTTACAATATTTACTATCCTGAAAATAGTGATACATACACACTGAAGCTTCATGATTCATGATTTAAACTAAATTTTAAAAATATATATATTCATAATTCACCAATTGCAATAGAATCAGCGTGGCGCCAGCGCCAGTACCATACTTATGATGGTACGCTCACTGCTCTGTTACATGCGCAGGTGCAGTTTGACGTTGTTATGTTGTTTGGCTATTTGGCTATATGGCTCTAAAGTCATATTGACATGCTGGTGGTGTCTAGAAGAATGTTGTTTGATGCGTCGTGCATATTTCTGTTTACATTCTATTACTTGGCCATATTGAGTTGTCATACGGATTTCTTATTGGCATACTGTTCACAACTGGCATTACTGTAAATAGATGGTGTTGGGTTTTTCTTCTCACGTCAAAATGTTGCCCCCCCTGCTCGCAGAGGCTAAAATCGCCTATGGGCGGTAGAACTAACCTTTAGTCTTTTAAACTAGTGTGTTTTACAGAAAATAAAACATGTGCAGTGTAAGCGGTACCCTAAACTTACCTGGTGCTAATTATAGAGAGCATACACAAAGGACAAATACAATACTAGACATAAGTCACAATACAAAGAAATGGAAAAAATGTACATTTGGCAAAAGATTGGTTTTAAATAAGGGTGTGGTTGGAGGAATTGGGTCGGAATGTAGCAGATTCTATACAAGTGGATGAGTCACAGGAATGGGTGAGTGTGAATCGTCATGCCAGAGGAATGAACACATGAAACATTCAGGGGTATGGGTGAAGCTGAGTGTGGATCTGATGAATGGGTGCGTCATGGAAGTGAAACAGCGTTTGAGAAGATAACAGAGAGAGGATAACAAAGAAGAACACACAATACGTGACACGTAACAACCTTTTGTGAAGTACTGACAAAAGATGTCTACTATTATGACAATGGAAAATGCAGAATTATGTGTGTGCATGTAGGGTTATTACTCCAAAATATGAATGCCTAATATATTCCTCATTTTGTTTTCAGAGCACCTCAATCTTCACCAACAAAGCTATAATGGTATCCACATTTTGAGACTTTTACTGTCGACACAGTAAAAACCCTTACATTTCTCTATGCACATTGTCAGAGTTCTTAATTGTCTTATATATATAATTCACTGCGAGACATCATGGAGCAATGTGTTTTTACATTTTACAGCCATTTCCAGGTATAAATGTGGGATTTTTTACTTCAGAAAATCTCTAAATGAATACAGTAAAACAAATGTTATATTCAGTTTGTATGTAGTCAGTTACCCTGAACTCAAATGAAATGAATTATTTATTTGATGGTTTTTGACCAATCAAACAATTCATTTCTATTTTAGTAGGCTTTTTTGTACTTACAAGGGACACGTGTAACATGTTTTATAGATTATAAGATTTACCTTATTTCCATGTATGTATTTTGAATACACATTGTGTTGACACCATATTTTGCTCGGCTACATTTAAGAGCCTTTCTTCAGGTAAGACTTTAATGCTACAACACTTGTGGTTGGAAAGTGAGAAAAATGAAAATGATTAAGTGACGCCTAGCTTGACCGCGGTTGGAAAACGGGGATATCACCCTAGTGTAACCTCGTTGTGTGTTTTAACCTTTGAAATGAATGAATGATTGACTGACTCCTGGTCATATGCTTAATGTTGGACTTCTTCCAGGTACTCATCTCACAACAGAACGCCGGGAATGGGGTGTTATTGGCAAGAGTGCAGTTGGGACTACTGACCATGCTTCGGGAGGAGCATTTCAGTTACATGGGTGGAGAAGGGAGGGACTTCCGATAGAGGAATACCCGTTTCAGTTAGGCTACATGTTTCGCATAATTTCTTCGTCATGTTCTTCGTCAATTAACTATTCATAAGGTTGCCTTTGTTGTTGTTTCTCTCTTCATGTTCTTCTTCTTCTCACTCCGGGGACTGTTAATTGACGGTTCATAGCTCGTAGGAGGTCAGGGAATGGAAATTGCCTTGCGGCAGACCGGGATAACACTACAATTCATGACCCTCTCTCAGCCTATGCTCTGCGTATTATTTGAAGGAGGCGTGGCTAGATAGATGTCAATCAAGCATGCCACTGACACTCCCACACAGTTCCGATCACAGCGCCGATCAGCAAAACGACGGTTTTTGAACAAATACTACTATTTATGAACGTTTAGTCGCACTCAAATACGTAACACGTTTATTCCTGCTTAGTGAAACTCTTAACTTTAAATCATATATGCATTCTTGCTATTTTGGGGATGGTTGTCACTGGCAGAGGATTTAAGTTTCTTTAACTTTGATCACGTAGAGATTTACTACTTAAGAGCCTATAGTTTATTTTCTTGGGAAGTGGAAATGGGAAGTTTGTAAGTTGAAAGTTCTAACCGCAAGATTCTTTTTTTGTACTTACCCTTGAAATTGTTAACGGTGTGCTGAAATCCCGTCCTCCCACAAGGCGAAATCCCCAAGGTGAGGGTCCCTTTAGTGTCACTGTCTGGGGCATATTCGATTCGAGATGTAGTCCGTGAAGGCACAAATCTCCTAGGTAGCAAGGTCTGAATATGTAGAACAACGACGTTTAGTTTTGTGAAATAACCTCGTCTGCTTTCCCAGCTGGTAGGCAAAACTATTCAAGTTGCGAAAAGTTTAAATAATGAAGCTGCGGCTGACGTGGGTTGAGGGGTTGTGTGTGCAATGTCCTGCCTGTCTCGCTCACTCTCAGCAGTGTGGGAGGGACACGGGGAGCTCGCTAGACGCTCTGCGCTACTATGGTAACGGGTCCCCTTCACTGAACATAACGGGAAAAGCTTCGCAGGACTTCGTTTATCAGAAATCACCTTATTAGCATGCAGACCACACATGGTGACCACACAATGCAACATACGCGATTTTCTTCGGACTCGTAGACGAGTTGACCTATTCTGCAGCTGTAGGCCTACTGTCTGTCACACTTCCGCAAAGTGCTTCGGAATACAGATTGAAGTTGCTGTTAAAAATGCCTAACCCCTAACCCTAACCCCACAAGGTATAACCTCACAGCCACTTCTGTCTGTCAATGTGAGTAATATCCGAGTCAGTTGGCAACTACATTGTCTCAGTTGTCTCAAGTCAAATTAGTTAAAAAAGTATTCACCCTTGAGTGGGGTGGGGCATCTGTTGTGAAAGTTGCCACTGATACATCACTGCTGACGAAGACAGGAGAGATGCACAACTGAAAGAAAAACAGTATGACACTTGGATTTGGTCACGTCATGTGTTGTCATGTGTTGATAAATATTGAAATAAGTTACCAAGTAATTTAAATAAACATGTTGTGACATGCAATTAAAATTTAAAGCCCTAAATTGTTTAATTTATTTTGAGTGTATTAAGTGTTATAACATACACCGTTCAGTATGAAATGATCTGTATTAACAAAAACAGTTTCATATCATATCTGATAAGAAGGTCAATGTCCAATTATAATTTGGTAAAACTGTAATAACTTTTGAAATCCATGCAATGATCTTCAAAAGAACACAGACAAAATAATACATTTAATTCGGTTACTAGGCCTATGTCAAGACAATATTTTGTCTACAGGTGTTTCTACTCCCTAATTACAGATATGAAACGTCCCCCCTACAGTCATCAAAGGAACATATCAAAGGATCGCTCAGAGTGAGATAAGATGAGATGAACTGTTAGTAGTTGAGATTTATTGAAGTATAGGACTTTCCCTGTACACAAACGTTGAGACGAGACTCTATCGATAACGTTTTTATGTAGACGAATAATTTAAAAAAAATAATACCACAAAGATTTCAGAAAGGTGTGGAATGAAAGTATCGCTTTTCCTAAAAGAATATTATGATTGTGAATTAATAATGTAAAAAATGTTGACAGGTCCAAAATGTTTTCTGACATTTGGTTCCCATTTCTAACAAGGTTTGTGAGCCAATAGAATAGAATAGAATATATATTATGTATAGCTACATGTTGCAAAATGAATTAATTACACTACCACAAAAGATGAATCACTTGACATGACTGAGTCTGTCTGAGTCTCACTCCATGTTGAAGAAGATTCAAATCAAGGTATAGTTTCTGAGTCCTCTGTTCCAAACAGGCCACATAGACTACTGCTACATGGTAGACTCTCTTGGGTTCTCTGCCTAATTTCTCACATATAACAGCAATACAAAACATATGACAAGGTGTGGTCTATCGGAGGTGTTCCAATCATTACCTGTTCTCTAGGTCATTAAATACAAAAAGTTGCAATTCCCATATTTCCTATTGTGTTACAGTTATTTGAAAAGCCAATCATTTACATTTACATTTATGGCATTTTGCAGATGCTTTCATCCAAAATTACTTACAATAAGTACATTTGTCGGAAGAGGGAAGCAACAGTATATTGCTGATGGTGCAGTACAATTAGAAGAGATGAACTTTCAAGCACTCCTGATTGCCAGGTCAATAGAACAAGTTTACAAGCTTATAATTGCTAGGTTGACCCCTTACTGTGAAATAGCAGGTAGCCAGGATAAGATGCTACGCAAAGCTAAGTACTATATCAAGTGCCACGACATACTAGCATACAGGATCCTACAAAGTGCCAGAACGTACAGACATAGAAGTGCTAAGGATCCAGGAGGGGATGGGATTCAAGCAGTGATCAGGTAGGTGGGAAAGGGTTGGGGAGGAGGGGAAGCTATTCAGAGTCAGTTGGTCTGTGGAGGTTATATTGCTTGTTTAACATGAATGCTAATCCCAACCCCTCCGTTGCTTCCTGATCAACTCAACTCTGTTGCTTCCTGATCAACTAGATGAGAACAGGATGAAGGTGAAACCATATTAACTGTTACAGGAATGAGTACTTTCTTCTTCATTCACTCGACCATGAAATATGCAGGTTATGCAACAAACTGGCATCCACTGGAATGGAATGAAAGGTGGACATTTAGTGGCTGAATGTTATCAATAGCACTGAACTGTACACGGTTTTCTAAATGGTGCCTTCATTTCACAGGGACATTATTGTGCATGTAAGGGGAGCGGAATGGGGGGGAAACATGGTCATCATGACTTGTCTGCACTTCCTCTGCTGTCTACTTTCTGCCTGTATGCTGGAGAATGAGGTCATCTAGGTTGACGCAACCTGCTAATTTTCAGGTAGTAAACCAAATACAACAATACTTGAAACATAATAATGGAACAAAAATATCTTTTATCTAATATTTTTTTGGTATTAAGATTGATGTGTTGAAAAACATTCTGGCATGGTTTACAAGTTCTGACTTGTATAAAGAAAAGTTGAGAATCCAGCCAGGTAGCTGTGCAGTGTGGGGCCCAGAGCCACCAACATTTACATTCAAGTCATGTGTACTTTACAACTGAGCGTCACAGATGCACTATTTAGCAGCTCCAATTAGTTGTATTTATGCTGCCAGGGTCGAGCCCAGATGAGCACCGCCGTTATACTGGATGCAGATGTAAAGGCAGATGTTGCTGCTTGATGAGGGAAAATATAATTGATACTGCTTTGGGGTAGATTTACTGCATGTCCATCTGTTCTGAAAACAGTCGACTGTTGTAAGTATGACACTGCCTGGAAATAACGGTGCCATCAGCCGGGGCCTGGGTCAACTGGAGGGCCCGATGGGGGAAGCCAGGATTCTTGGAGATCACAAAGCGTGATTCATGTGGCTTGAAATATTGCTGAGTTGAAGATGAAAAACAGATGAGCTGGTCGGGGAGCAGGGTGACCGAAGCTTTTATTCCCAGATAGAAATACTGGAAACGCACTTAGCAAGGAAGGCCAAAGCCACCAAATTATTGTGGCCTGATAATTATAAATCATTATAATTGTAGACAAAAATAATAACTCACACCTCCAAATACAAAGCCACCAACTAAGTGACATGTCAACATTATTAATATTATACTATTGTAAGATTGCTAGTTAGGTGAAGGTTCTGGGTTCCAGCCATCTTTAATTAATGCAGATATGTTTTTTCCTCTTTGCTCCTCATATCCGAACGATTATGAGCTTCCATTTTGCTCCGTTGTTTAACAAATTACAGCTAATTAAAATTTCTGTTGCAATCTTCGATTTGTAGAAAGTTGGCCTAAAGTTACCGGTCGGTAGTTTCTCTTTTTTCTTTCTTTTTGGAAAGTTGTTTAATAGCTTTGCAAATAACCCTGATTAATTCTGATTTAGTACACACACCGGCACAGGAAGTCAACAGTGTCATGAAGTATATTTGTGGGTTAGGGTTAGGGTTGTGTGTGGTTGGTGGCTGGTTTAAGCAGTCTCACCTAGCCAGAGTCACTGATTGATTGGTTTGGCTGGGTGAGGCTGCACACCTGTGGGCCATTGATTAATCAATGGCCCACAGGTGTGCAGCCACCACCACACACACTCGGGAGAGCACTAGCATGCTAGTCCAGTTACCATCGGCTCTGTTCATTCATATGCAAAAGTTGACAATAAACCGGATTCTTCGCCACCTTCCTGTGTCTTGGAGAACCCTTAAGAAGCCACTTAGGTGGCGTGTAGCAGTCTGTCTCGCTGCTACAATATTATATTCATTAGTGGATGAACATTTGCGAGCTCTCTGCTGCTGTGAGGGAGCTTTAAGGATTTTACTTGCAGCACTCTTCTAATTGTGCTAAGTCATTGTAAATCTGCTTTGTTGGTTAAAGCAACACTATAATGCCTATGGGATTTCCTTTGTGCCCAAGGATCTGTAGCACTAGCATCTGTTCTAGATTATTTGCAAATACATCTGTGTAGTGTAATGTGTGCTTTGACATACTCCCTCCAAATGATTGGACATTGTTTTAACTAAGAGGTGTTCTATTTTGTTAGTAGTTTTAGTTTAGTTTACAGCCATTTTATCTTATATTGTTTCATTTTTCCATGCTTCAAAGAAGGCCAAACAAGCAAACGGTAGACCATCAAGCTGCGTTATCGCTCTTATAGCCTTCTCATAACAGGTGTTGTGAATCTTTTTTAATACATTGAAGGGGAACTTCAACTGGCTTTGTATCATTTCGATGTATCATTTCAATGTGGGTAGTATATGCGAATGAACAATGTTTACCTTTCCTCCATGTTGCCTGCAACCAGATCTCCCCACTACTTATGTCCGCATGACGCGAATCGCTTGCGACATTCAGCTTATGCTATTTTTTTTAATGCATGCATGAGCAGGTAGGGGTTAGGCATCTTGCTCAATGATGCCTACACAGGTACTATGGACTAACAATTTAGGTTCAAACCAAGAATGTGCCCCTAAAAGAGAGTGTGTGTTTGTGCGTGCATGTCTGTGTAGTCGTCCCTTCTGGCAACCAACTCCCCTCTTGTCTTAGTATGGGTGTTGGGAGACTCTCATCCTGACCTCGCAGAGGAACCTAAGCTTACTTGTTGTTCCTCATGTACAGGCATCTCCGAGCAGGCTCCTAAATACCAATGAGGGTTAGCGCTAACACATATAGTAGTGCCTATAGCAGTAGTGCCTATAGCAGTAGCGGTGTCCGCAGCACTACATCACAGGTCCAGGCACCTCTGTGGTGAGAACACAGAGTGATCACTGGCACCACTGGCACACAAGAGTGCCCAAACATTAGCGAAGGCATACACAATACATACATTAATGCAAAATGCATGTGCACACACCAGCATAGTCATGTAGAGGTGAACTGCACATCTACATAGGCACAGACATACACAAAGATAGAGATAATACACACACGCATACAAGGAGTCTGTGTTTTGATAGAGATTAGTGGCAGCCAAATAAAGTTAACAAGGTAAATATATTGGCATTAAATAACATCAATGAGCTAATTGGCTACGAACCAAAAGCATTGTGTCTGTGTGTATGTGTGGCTGTGTGTGTGTGTGTGTGTTACATATGGCTGCCATTGAAACTATTATTGATTTTCATCTTTTTTCTATTCATTTTTTAACCCCCTACCATTGCAAAGCTCCTATAGTTCCTGTACATTTTGCACAAATACCTAAATAAATTATATATATTTATTTTCTATGTCCATATGCATTAGTTGCAATAAGACTAAGACTCAAGTATCTCGTGTGACCATAATAATGATAAAGCATACCCTCTCGTGTAATATTCCCTATACATACCCTATATATACCCTAACTTAACAATGTACCAGGATGTTAATCTAGCGTTATTTGCTGGAGTGCTAAACTAGTGGTTTCTTTATATAGGAGTCTGTGGATGGGGTAGCGATCGCAATAATGTCGTTGTCTGGGCTAACCCACGGCCTAACAACAGCTATTGTGTTGACAATAACAAATAAACTCAGCATAAAGTAAATATATATATATAATTAAAATGTATTCATATTTTGGGGCGATTCGCTCTCAAAATAAAACTTCTCGCTCGTACCATCTCTGCTTCCCTCGAAATAGGGGTCCGACTAATACCTGGAAAACAATCAGTCACATCCAGATTCCTAGGCGACATAATGAAACTATTAGATTACTACTCCAGCAATTAACGCAAGCTAAAATGCCCGGTACATAGTTAAGCAATTTTGCACAAGTTTGCTTTACCATTATTATTGTAGTGTTGCCAGTAATTGTGTAGGTGAAGTATTGAGTATTGAGTGCCAGGCCAGACATAGTGCATGGGAAATAAAACGGCAGGCAGTAGATATATGTAGATATATCTACTACAGTAGATATATACATTTACATTTAGGGTATTTAGCAGACGCTTTTATCCTAAGTGACTTACAAAAAGTAACACGTTTGTAGAGTCAAGTCTGTTGTCAATCTCTTTATTTAAGATTCCTTGGGCTAAACGCCGAGCATATAACAACTATGGTCAAGGCCGAGGTACTAATCACAAAATTCACATTCAGGAAAAGAGATGGCTGCGTCCGAAACTGCATACTATGTACTAAGCACTACAGTGTGTACTATTTTCTGGGGTACTATTAGTATGCGAGACAAAAGAGATAAGATAAGATAGAACTTTATTAATTTATTCATTAAAGTATGCATGTTTTTGGACATACTACAGTGGAATAATAATAAAAAACATGTATTATAAACATGCTTTATGTTGCTATTTGAGTTGCCTGTCCATTGGGGCTACTGGTCCAGGATTTGAGAGGCCATTAAATATGTTGAAAAGTTACGGTTAAGACAGTCGTCCTTCGTCCTCCTGTCAGAATGCATTATGGGCGACTGTAGTGTCCATAGTTTGCACACTACGAATTGCGCTGGAGATAGTATGTTATCCGGGTTAGGGTTGGTACCATTCGGTTGCTTTATTGGATGTTAATGCTAGACAGTTTCTCAGGAAACAATGGATGGATAGGGCAATAGTATGTTGTATGTAAGTAGTATGTTGTATGTATGTAAGATTTATTTGTTGCTGGGATTCTGTTGCTTGCATTCGGTATACTATAAGGTGCTCAAATCTGACCAATTCTTCGTCTCTCTCTCTCTCTCTCTCTCTCTCTCTCTCCCCCCCTCACGCTTATCTACTCTTTCTCCCTTTCTCTCCCTCACGGGATAGGCCACTGACAAAACCACATACAGGGGCCTGGAGGGCCTGTATACGTACACGCATACACATAATCAACACATACACTTAAACACACATACACACACACACCCATGCACCCACACACACAATCACTGTTACTCACTCTTTCTTTGTCTGTTAATTGTCCTACAGGAATATTGTATTTCAATAGCTTGGTTTGGTGTGCTCTCGTGATCGCAGAACGCTGTCATCAATCTGTACAGGAGTCATTGACTTAAGTAAATGCCATACATCTCTTTAAATTGAAGAAGTTAGGAGGTTATGAAGAAGTTTTGTGTTGCGTGTTTGAGTTAGT
>OMKP01091973.1:7236-20314 GCA_900302375.1 Bathygadus melanobranchus | reverse complement strand
TGTATGGGCCTATATTTGGACAGCATAAACCATCTAGCTATTTCGTTATTTTTCATGTTATCTAATAGAGCAATCGAGATCCAGGTTCTTTTGTTGTGGTATCATACAGCTTATTCTTTTCATGCTGGATTTGACCGGATAACGGCTAAGCAAACACAGTCAATTCTGCAAAGGAATAGTTTTTTTTTTTTCTAATTTAATATTATTTTTTAAGGAACGTTTGACTTTCATTATTTGAGATGCAGTCCTACAGCAACACGATGGCGTTATGAGATTTGCATGGTTCCTCGGTTTTATTTCATAATTATTTTAATTTATTTTAAGCGTAACATTGCCAGGTCACGTCATAAAACACCAGGACTGAATAACTAAATAACATCCATAAAAGGTCGCAGTCATTTATAGGCCTATAGGCCTATGCCTACATTAAATGTAATTCTCTCCCACAATTTCCTTCCTACAGAATATATATATATTTTTACAGTAGGCCTACAACATTCCTGAAAAGAACACACTGGATATGGGTGAATGATACAATGATACGGAACACACACACTTTGTGTGTGTCTATAAACTTCTGTGATTGACAGACTTGTGCAAATATGCATTATTTTAATAGGCCAATAGTCCTATATAAAACTGAATGGTTAGTAGATAATAACTACTGTAGACGGCAGGTCTACAGTCCCTGGGTGCTGATGGTCACCAGGGTAACAGCGATAACAGCACCGCCATTTTTCCATATCTTTGTCAGAGTATATTATTTTCCAGAATTAGTTCTCTCTCTCCCTAAAAGGTCAAACGCAAAGGCACACAACATCTCAGTGACAGATCGGCCTCTTCTAGTGTTGTCGAAGCGCATAGCCTACTAATGGCCTTTGTTTTCATCATTTGAGGAACGCAACATTAAGCCTATAGAGGTCTACTGTAAGGCACGCATTGGTTTTAATTGACTGTTACAGAATGCAATCGTGTTTATCGAATATCAATGTGAAACACCTCAGTAATTATATATGATTCTCTTCGAAGCTCCTGTTCGCTCCTCACTTCAAACGGTCGGGAAACGCGCGACACTAAATGGACATGATCAAGTGAATAGTGACACCTAGTGCAAAGTTGTGCGGCTATGAGCGACAATGGAGTTTGTGTTCATTCAGAAATGAATGAACACTTCCTACAAATTGAGGACATCTTCACATGATTTTAAATTAACAGTAGTTGGGAAAACGTACAATTTTAGCTCAGAGTTTGTTACAGAGTTATAATGTTTAAAAAACCAAAAAAATAATATTATGCATAATCCTAATAGCCGTGAGAAAGTGTTTATTCAAAATCATTTGAGGTCATGAGTTCGCTACTTCAGTTCCTGTCCAGGAAGTTAGCGTTTACAATATGGCTACCTTGTCACTAACAACATGTCACTCAAAGTCTGTTCCATTATCCACAGATTTCGGAGCCAAATGCTTTTCCCTATAGACTAACCTGTATGTTAAGCATCTTTGCGATATATATGTATTTCTAAAATGTAGCCTATGTGTAAGGGATGTCTGTCTGTGTGTGTGTGTGTGTACCGTGTGTGTGTACCGTGTGTGTGTTCGGTAGACATTCAGACAATTAAACTCTCAATGATGTCTTATAACAGAGGAATCCCACTGCTTATCTAAGCTGTATTAGCTGTTAGTAAAACTACGCTGGTTCCATCCTTCTTAACACCACACAATAATAACATCTATCTTTGTCTGTCTGTGTGACTGCATGTGTGTGTGTGTGTGTGAGAGTGAGAGAGAGAGAGAGTGTGTGCATGTTTGTGTGTGTGTGTGTGTGTGTGTGTGCGTGCGTGCGCACATCTGTCAGCTCATCCTGTCTGTGATCTTCAGTGATGTCTGGTGAGTGCATCAAGCTCCTCCTGAAACAGCGCTCTGATTATAAGTTGATTCAGCTGATCAGAACCAGCCTGCCAGCCACACTCCTCATACTAAAATACTGGCAATAAACAGGATCCATCCCTGCACCCCCTCTATCCTTTCGTGATTGTTCTTAGGAAGAACGATACAAATTGAAAATTTGAACAGCTCTCTCTCTCTCACACACGTGTGTGTGTGTCGTCTCCTGCATCGTCTGCGGTATTTCTGTTTGCTATGGACCGCAGCAACTTACTCTCTGCAGGTGTCAGAGAGGGGGGGAGAGAGAGAGAAAGAGACAGAGACATAGAGAGAGATAGTGAAATAGTGTGAGACCACATCCCCTCCACTTCACCTCAGTCCAGTTGTCAGACATTTCACATCAACACTTGTCCTTGGATGAGCCAATAACATCTGTTTTCATATCAGCAGCTCTTTATATATAGGTTTTAAAACGTCTACCATGATGCTCCTGACCTCTAGTGGTTAATACCACAGCATCACTGCCTATTAAATATATCATCTTCATATACTCTTCATTCATATGTATCTATCAGCGTCATATGCACTCAATATATTGATCCTGTTTGATCACAATATCTGGTGACCTTCTCTGACCTCGAAGCAGGCCCCTCAACAGGAAGAAACTCGGCTAGTAGCACATCTTTATCAAGCACATACAACAAGTTGGCTTGTTGTGCCCTCTGACCCCAAAGAATAAGTAGGCCTACTGTGCGCCAACTGTGATCAATTCTACTGTCAATAACAAAAAAACAATCAGGCCTCCACCCCCTCCACCACCACCACCCCACACTCCACTCAGCCTCTGCTCTCTATGCAGAGATGCAGTGACCGAAGATAGGAGTGAAACTCTTCCATATGGCGCCCCCTAGTACACTCCCTCCCTCCCTGCTGTCACCCAGACCGCCCCATCTCCTCACCACATCAGGATACACTTGTTGCACTGAATTCCGGTTTCAAACGGAATGCTGGCTGGCTATGGTTTGTCTGCATGCAGAGTGGCCCTGTGGTCTGCAAGGCGAGGTTCCAACGGCCGATTGCTCGACGCACCTTGGCTACCTCACCCGCTCGCGCTTCCTCTCTCACACCTCTCCCCCCCTTCCTCACCCCTTCAAGGCCAGGCTCTGCACGTCAAAATCATCTGCAAGGTTATGGCAGAAAGACAATTCTTTTCTCTCATCTCATAATTTTGGTTTTTTTTTTAAATTGCTTATCCAATATCAGAATTTGTGTTTTCTATGTAGAAAATAACATTTTCTGAAGAAACCATCAGTGATAACCAAAGTGACTATCTCAGTTGAAGGCCCTGAACCACAATGGCACCCCCAGTGCTGAAAGGGGATATTACAGGCTGCACATCTTTAAGTAGAGATGTTACAGTTACACTAGAACAATGTGTTTAATCATTATTTCATTGTGATGGATTATGGCTACGCATTTGGCTTCTAGTTGGCACACATTGAAACACACTGGGCATAAAGGAGAAATGGCCATGTGGCAAAAACAACAGCAAAACAAATCTAGAATTTGCCAAAGAATTACATCTGTTTTACTATTTAAGAGCATGCCTATCTTGTTCAACACTTACCAAAATATGTATGGTTCTAATGTATAACTATTTGCTTAGATTTTTAGCTAACAATTTGTATTGTTCTGAGCCAATATCTGACTTTTGTTCTTTCTCCTCCCTTATTGGATTCTGAGACCAAGAGAGAAAATGGTTTCCCAGGTCTTCAACTGGTTAGACAACAGTGCCCTCTGCTGTAACAATGCTGCTGAAAAAATGATGTGTAGCATCTCTTTGTGAGTGGGTGATGCCAACATGTCATATTGGGCTCTGTATTATTGATAACATCTCGATTATTACAAAGTCTTCTTTGGCAATGTTGACATGCTGTTCTTTCTTTTATATTCATATTTACATTGAATCTTCAGATGTCACTTTCTCTTGTCTCCAGTGAGATATAGATTGAGTGGAGTGCTGCTTAAAGATACATTTTGGAGACACTTTGGATGTTGATCATTGTAAACCGACCGCGAGGAACCTCAGCATGGTTCAACTGTGCTGCAATGCCAACATCACTGCAGTGGCCCGATCTTGAAGAATTGCCCTTCCTCACACGAGAAGCAGCACAGATCTTGGTCAAAGCACTCGTTGTCATCCGCCTCGACTACTGCAACTCGCTCCTTGCTGGGCTCCTTGCTGGGCTCCTTGCTGGGCTCATTGCTGTACTCCTTGCTGGACTCCTTTCTTCCGCAATCAAACCTTTGCAGCGTATCCAGAAAGCCACAGCTCACCTTGTGTTCAACCTACCAATGTTGTCCCATCTCCCCTCTTCTGTGACCTCCACTGGCTCCCTGTAATCGCTCGCATCAGATTCAAGACATTGGTACTGGCCTACAAGGCTGTCAGTGGAACTGCCCCCACCTATCTTCAAGCATTAGTCAGACCCCATGCCCCAGCTCAAGCGCTCCACTCAACTACTTCAGCTGGTACCACCATCACAATGATCAAGCAAATGTCGCTCTGCCAAGTCGCAACTCTTCTCTGTTTGGCACCACAGTGGTGGAACGAGCTCCTGACCGATGTCAGGTCACTCTCTAGCTTCTGCAAGAGACTGAAGACTCACCTGTTCAGAGTTCAACTGGACTCTGCATAGCTTCCCTCCTTACCCCCCACCACCTCTCCTCCCTAACCCACTCCCACTTACCCAACCAGGGGTTGAATCCCATCCGCTCTTGGATCCTTACTACTTGTATGTTCGTACGTACGTCGTATGTCCCAACACTTAATAATACTTAGCATTGTGTAGCATCTTACCCTGGCTATCTTGCTGTTTACCAGTGTAAGTGCAGAGTGTTTGAAACTTGTTCTATTCAAATCTGTACCGTCTGCAAAATATTGTTGTTTGACAAACGTACTTATTGTAAGTCGCTTTGGACAAAAGCGTCTACCAAATGCCCTAAATCCACTATATGCTTTGACTTTCTCTTGTGTTTTTTCTAATTGCACATGGAACAGATGACACGTGAGACACACTTCCCTTCGGGGAACCTAAAGGCCCCTCAGATGGAGGCACACAGGCTAACCGCTTGCCCAGCTTGGGTTTCCGGCCTTGGGGTAACAGAGAACACCGGTGCCCTGCACACCCTTGAGCACCACCCACTATCACCGCGCTCCAGACACAGTGCCAGGATACTGTGGTGACAACCCTGGGCCCTGGTTCCTCCCTTGTCAAAGACACACTGATAGATGGAGAGGACAAACGATAAGAATGATAAGAAGAAAATAAATTACTGATGATAAATGAATGATAGTTGAGATCTGGGGGTCCAGAGGGAGAGAAAGCAAAGCACGGAGGCCTAATTGATGCCCTTTGGGAAAAATTCTAACTTCAACAAGGTTGAAAAGAGATGTAATAGTGGATGGGTTTTATCAATGTGTTATACTCATACTATCAAATAAATATATATTTTAAATACTATATGCTATACTACTATACACACACACACACACACACACATACACTCACACACTCACCTAAACTTGCATATATTGTAAGAGTCTGTATGCGTGCATGTGTGTGTGTGTGTGTGTGTGAGGGATAGATGGATAGAGATAGGGAGACACACAGAGCGAGAGATGCTCTGTCTCTGAGAAAGGTAGAGAGAGATATTATGGACAGATGATAATTATGAAGCAGAGCCTTATTATTTCTAACATTGACTCGTAGAGTCATCTCTTCTTTGTGTGTGTGTGTGGATCAGAGCTCCACTGTACTCCCCCATCCCTGACCCTCTCACTGGTATAATTAGAAACTTGCTAGCTTGTTGGAAAGACTGGCAGCTCATCGTCACTCTCTCACACATACACACACACACACACACACACACACACACGCACACACCAATACGCAGCATCCACATACAAATTCCAAGACATACAGAGAGAGAGAGAGAGAGAGAGAGTAGAGTGGAGGTCAAGACATACAGAGAGTAGAGTGCAGTGTTCCAAATGTTGCAATAGTCAGATACTCACATGCACGTGTGTGTGTGTATGTTTGAAAGCAAAAGTGTATGAAGTGGTTTGTGTGTATGGGGAAAATATAAAACTCCCATCATAGTGTGTGTGTGTGTCTGCGTGCATGTTTGTGTGTGTGTGTGTGTGGTTCTGGGAAAGTAGGGGTGAGGTAAGATGGCAAGTAAGAGAGAAAAGACACATCAGCAAAAATAAACTCTTCTATGTTTAGTGTAAAACCACAACTTCAAAGATGACACCTGTGGGTTTGGACCCACATGAATTCAACGCAAAACTGGAGGCTTGCGAGGATCTCTCTCTCTCTCTCCCTCTCTCTCTGTCTCTGTCTCTCTGTCTCTCTCTCTCCCTCTCTCTCTCTTTCTGGATAGGATGACTCTTAGTTTCAAGAATTCTACCTGGATCTGTGTAAATCTTAATGACATCCAAGTTGTTCAGAAGACGCCCGTGTCTCAGGAGTATCAGAAAACATCGCTGACATGCCTTGGACATCTTCACAGTTCACAGTTCAATCCAATAGAGGGATCTCACCACAATTGTTGATTAGGAATGATTTAACATTCAACGTCTACGTCAACTACAATGCAGAGAAACAACAAAAAAGAACACACATTACACAAACAATTAATTCATATCTAAGCCATATTTATTTATTTTTAAAATTCTCTTTGGTGCATTTGCAATTATTGACATGCCAGCTCCTGTGACTAGAGTTATTCCAAGGGATTTAAACATCCATCACTGAACACCAATATAAAAGGTGTTTGCTCTATTAGAATGTGTACTGTGTACTCAGTAAGTTAAGTAAAGTACTTTTTTTTTTTAAATCACACTTCATATTTGTGCCATTCTCTGTCAAGTAAGCCTGGCGCCACTGCTTCGAGGCCTCGTCTTCATCTCTACGCTCTTAAAGGAGTAGCGCTCTCCTGTGCGGCCGTCGGTCAGTATGTACCATGTTCCCCAGTAGATACCGTTGGTTAGGCCGCTGTACCGCCCGCGGTAATACCGTCCATTCAGGTTAGCGGCCAGGCAGGCGTCAAACCACCAGCCTGCACCGTAATACTGCGCACAGTTGCCAGTAGCGTAGCGGTCGTGGTCACGGTCAGGGGTGCTGAAGGATCTCCCGTCGTGGTTGTACCGCTTGCTGTAGCTCAAGGCGTTGCCCGCGTCGCCCGAGTACTCCCGCGCAGTAAGACGATATCTGAAGAGAAGTGCAGTGTAAGTAGATAGAAGATAATGCAGTGTCATGACGTGCGATGTGTGATACAGTAGACACAGTGTGGCGCAGTAGGCCTGTATGCAGAAGCTGCAGAGGCTTTATAGTGGGAGGTGGATGATGTATTTATATTTAATGAATCAATACGGCTGAGTAGTTGGGCTTTTTTTCTGCGATGGAGAGGTCTCACACACATACACACACACACACACACACACGCACGCCATCAAGTGTGGGGAGGACAAAACTCAGCCACAACGTAACCAACCCTAACCTACTATCCACCAGTAACACGTTCTCCTGTGCAGAAGCATATACCGCTGTGCCTCTGAGGCCACCCTGAAGATGCCGTAGGTGGCCTGCCGTCTCTGCTGGTGCCAGTCCTCCAGCTCGATGCGTAGCTGGTGCTGGCCGCTGGAGGTCAGGGCGTGCAGAGCTGCGTTCCCCAGCCAGAGCTCCCCGGCCTGCGGGGAGCCGAAGCCCTCCAAGTACTGCTGCCACGTCCGGTTGAAATCCAACGAGCCATCTTGCCGACGCTGAAACACCGTCCAGCCCCCACCCGTCGTCTCCATGTCGCATTTGGCCTATATAGGGAGCCAGAGAGGCGTCACTGTTATCACAGCACCACAACGTCAACAGTTAGGAAGGATGGAGGAGGATGCATGTGTTTATTGTGTATACCTCCACAGCTGGGTGCTGCAGGTCAGGCTGGATAGTGTAGATGCCGTTCTCTACAATCCCCAGTTTATAGATCTCAGCACAGTCTTGAGGGTGGAACCTTGCCAGTGGAGCGACTGCAAACCGCACAACACAACACATCCTTCCATACAATCCATGATTCTAGTTTTGGTCATGGGACTTCAATGAATAGCTGAGGACGCTAGAAGTACAATTTTCTATTCAAATCATTGAACCAATATTTGAATCAATTGTAAGAAAAACCTGCCAAGCAAGATCGTAATAACACACAACAGTGTTTCACTCTGCATAGGCTGCACGGACACGTGTGAATAGTTTCCCACTTAGATCTCCCGCTCACAGATGAAGCAAACCCCATACACTGTGTGTGTGTGTGTGTGTGTGCCTCACCTGTGGGGGGATACTGTGTGATGCTCTTCAGTAGCAGCAGAAGATCCTTCTCACCCTGCCTTCCCACTGCGGCTCCCTCTTTCCATTCACACAAACACACACATCACACACATTTGTGTTGGCTTTGTGTGTGTGCGTACATGTATGTGTGTGTGTGTGTGTGTTTACACTCCAACCTTTTCTAATACACCTTAGAGCACTTACATTCCTATGCGCTCACCTCTGACCGGCACTTGGCAAACCTAATTAGGGTTCTGTTTACCAAGTGTATGCATGCGCGCATGTGTGTGTGTGTCTGTGTGTGTGTGTGCGTGTGTGTGCGCGCGTACATGGGTGTGTGTATGCCTGCATGTGTGTGTGTGTGTGTGTGTGTGTGTGTGTGTGTGTGTGGAGGGTGCTCCTCACCTAGCCTTCTGGCCATTGCCTTGAGAGGCTGGCTGTGACAGTGGAGGTCACACTCTGTCAGCACAGCTGCCATCAGTGCCAGTATGGCACCCAGGGAGTCCCCCTCCTGTGGCCCCTGGCTCCAGGGGGCCCCTGTGTCTTGGACAGAGCGCATACAGCGTTGCAGCCGCACCACACGCTCTTTGACATCAGCAGCAGCGGTGATGATCTGAGAGAGAAAAAAGATTCAATAAAACACATTAGCATGAGTATATAACATGAGATGGTCTTTATTAATCCCAGACAGGACATTTGGGTGCATGGCACGGCAGAGATAAATTACGAAAAATAAGGAATTAGAATTAAAAAGAGATAACATGTTAAAAAGGGTGTGCAAAGAACTAAAAGTATAACAAAATGATGGAAAATCTGTCACACAGAAGAAAATCAATATTTCACATGAATGTCAGTTCATGGTTGTATGTAGTGTAAGTAGTGCAAGTACACAGTGTACTGTGTTGAATGATCACAGCTCGCACACAGACGCAACAACCCAGGGGGCTTGTGCAGTGGTGCATTACACTCACACTTTCATCACCCTTTGTATTCATGTCTCTCTCACACACACACACCTGTTGGTGCATGAGCTCAGCACAGGCGTATGATGAGAACACTTCAAAAGCCGGTCTAATTTTATATCTACTTTGATTGCCCCATCTCTGAAACATGTCAATGAAGTGGATGAGCCAACTTTAGAGTGCAGGAAACCCCTTCAGATGGTACCAACAGGTCCTGTCACTACGCTGCTCAGTATCTATGACACAGATGTAGCCGTTCTTGAGTTGCACACTGCCACATAAGAGAACAAGGTGACATGTGAATGTTCATAGTGCTGTTTTTGGCTTTCCTCAGCGATCGACTATATAGATTGGTTATCCCCAGGTGCATGAGTTGTCACATAGGACCATTTAAACACAGCATACCTCAACCTCATAATTGAATGTTGCGATGCACAATGTCTCCTCACCTTAGGCTGAACTTGCGGGAAATCCGCCACCCTGTGCTCCAGTCTCGAAGGGCTGTTGGAGTTTGCTGCTGGAAGAGGGACCACCGTTCTGCAGCCTCTCACCCCCGTATGACCCTCACAGATGCCGGTCCACGGTCCCGTTTCCACTCCAGGTTGGCCAGGGAGCGCGGCCACCAGGCTGTCCCTGCAGGGAGGGTGTGGACAGGCACGGGACGCGACCACGGAGAGGAAAGCTCCGACTAACGTCCACACCGGTGGTGGCATACCGACGCAGCCACATGGAATCATGGGAAAAATGATTGGAGGTTAATTATGAACACGTTTTCCTCTTTTGATGCTGCTGTGCACGTAATCAGTGCACCAATGTCTCTTCCACAGTCGATGTCTCCCTGATGGTTCTTGATGTGTTGATTGCCAGCCAACTTGTGTCTTGATGTGTTGATTGATGGTTTCAGATTATTCCACGTCACTGCTGGTATGTGTCTTCCAGGAATGTGAATGTATTCAAATAGATTATAAAGAGTAAATAATCAAAAGTAGTTCTGATCTTCCCTTCTGAGAAATCTGTCTGTCTGTTGTTGGCAAAATATGACTTATGGTATTCCTCTGGTGTTTCTCTCATCCTCCTACTTCCTTCTCCTTACTTCTTTCTCTCCATTACCACTCTTTCTGTCCCTCTCTCTCTCCTCTCTCTCTCTCTCTACCTCTGTCAGTGGGGCTGCGTTGGCTCAGATTCCTAGATAACTGCGGCACTCTTCACTGTCTGACACACACTAATACACACACCCTAGTACACATACACACACACGCACACACACACACACACACACACAATTTATGGAAATCATTGACTCACACATTGAAACACACCTATGAAAATATATTGCATTTCAATAGATTTCTATACGATGTGTGCACAATATGGACACTGAACAATATATAGTATACTGTCTACACACAAACCTATTTATATTTGTAAAAGTGCATACTTGACAAGTATTGTATGGGGAACACCATTCGGACGGTGTGTGCGTGCACGTCTGAAAATGTGGATGCTGCTGACTTTCCAACTCGGAAGTGGACCCTTCACATCCAGGGCTCTTTGTATTGAGGTGTTTGTATTTACAAACCAAGTTCCGAAAAAGACCATAAAGACTGGACTCTCAAAAGGTGTGAAAAGCCAGGAATTCCTCTATAAACACCGGAGTCATCCCAATGACCAGGGGTCTCCAGACACACTCCAACAAGCTACACGGAGCTGGAGACGCACAGGCATACACGCTCATACACATATTCAGACAAACATATTGCAATCTTGCACTTTACTTTATATGACTGTTAGATTTGTATTTTGCTATCAACAAATATCACTTTTTCACATGTCACTATTGCTTACAGTGTGGACATGGAATTTTTCTACAGAAATAAGTTGATGGTGTCCTCTAGTGGTCATTTGTTCTACTATGTAAGAAAATACACAATGCACATTTTTAAAACATTTGATAAAAACTATATGAGCATTTTTATTGGTAATCATAGCGATGGTTGCTGCTACACGCCACATAAACGTGGCTTTCCAGGGGTTCCTCCAACATCTATATAAATAAGACGTTTGTATGGAATATGTACGAAGTTATCTTCCAGCACCAGAGCGCTAGTTTAGCTCAGTGGTTACTTCGTCACAAAATCTTTCAGGTTTCCGACGCTCCCTCCCCTTGCCGGGATCGAACCACGGGCGCTGTCTAGCTGTCTAGCGTTTGTGTTATTGTCACAAGTTTAGGCGTATGTCAATGTGGGCTGACATAGTCTGATCGCTATTGACATGTGTTGGTTTACTAGATACGTGGATGGATATGAAATATGGATAGTATAGTTTGGGGTACGCCTCAACACTGATACGCTACATTTCCCAGAAATAAAACACGGTGTAAATAAAAGTTGCGTCCACTCCATAATATGGCCATGTTACTACCTCTGCAAATGTGTATCTAAACCAGCACAATTTCCATAAATAAGAAGTTTGTATGGAATATGTACGAAGTTATCGTCCAGTACCAGAGCGCTAGTTTAGCTCAGTGGTTACTTCCGACACCAAATCTTCCAGATTTCGACGCTCCCTCCCCTTGCCGGGATCGAACCACGGGCGCTGTCTAGCGTTTTTGTTATTCTCACAAGTTTAGGCGTATGTCAACGTGGGCTACGACATAGTCTGATCGTTATTGACATGTGTTACTTGGTTTACTATATACGTGGGTGGATGTGAAATATGCATAGTATAGTTTGGAGTAGGCCTCTACTTATACACTACATTTCCCAGAAATAAAACACGGTCCAGTCCATAATATGGCCATGTTACTACCTCTGCAAATGTGTATCTAAACCAGCACAATTTCCATAAATAAGAAGTTTGTATGGAATATGTACGAAGTTATAAGCCAGTACCAGAGCGCTAGTTTAGCTCAGTGGTTACTTCGACAACAAATCTTTCAGATTTCGACCCTCCCTCCCCTTACCGGGATCGAACCACGGGCGCTGTCTAGCGTTTTTGTTATTGTCACAAGTTTAGACGTATGTCAACGTTGGGTACGACATAGTCTGATCGCTATTGACATGTGTTACTTGGTTTACTATATACGTGGGTGGATGTGAAATATGCATAGTATAGTTTGGAGTAGGCCTCTACTTATACACTACATTTCCCAGAAATAAAACACACGGTGTATATAAACTAAGTTGCGTCCAGTCCACAATATGGCCATGTTACTACCTCTGCAAATGTGTATCTAAACCAGCACAATTTCCATAAATAAGAAGTTTGTATGGAATATGTACGAAGTTATCAGCCAGTACCAGAGCGCTAGTTTAGCTCAGTGGTTACTTCGACAACAAATCTTTCAGATTACGATGCTCCCTCCCCTTACCGGGATCGAACCACGGGCGCTGTCTAGCGTTTTTGTTATTATTACGTTTAGACCTATGTCAACGTTGGCTACGACATAGTCTGATCACTATTGACATGTGTTGGTTTACTATATACATGAGTTGATATTGTGGTAGGCCTCCACACTTGTGCACTACATTTCCCAGAAATAAAACACATGGTGTATATAAACTAAATTGCGTCCAGTCCACAATATGGCCATGTTACTACCTCTGCAAATGTGTATCTAAACCAGCACAATTTCCATAAATAAGAAGTTTGTATGGAATATGTACGAAGTTATCAGCCAGCACCAGAGCGCTAATTTTGCTCGGTGGTTACTTCGTCACAAAATCTTTCAGATTTCCGACGCTCCCTCCCCTTGCCGGGATCGAACCACGGGCGCTGTCTAGCGTTTGTGTTATTGTCACAAGTTTAGGCGTATGTCAATGTGGGCTGACATAGTCTGATCGCTATTGACATG
>OMKP01091971.1:0-30380 GCA_900302375.1 Bathygadus melanobranchus | reverse complement strand
TTCAGGTAGAACTTTGTATAGCTGCTGCAGCTCCTGTGGCTGGAGAGACTTGAGCACGTATGGGACAACAGAGGCCTTCTTTCCGAAAAACATATCGTAGATGGTCAGCTCCGAGACATCGTGTCGATCACGTATGTGCCGTTGAACCACGGTTGGTACTGCAACGTAACAGGAGAAAAACATGTAAATCACCGATGACGCGTTCCAATGGTTACTAGGGGCAGGATCACCCAGACAAAAACAATACCTGTAGGCATACTTGGGCAAGAGTACTGTCTGTCGTGACTGTCTTTGTGTTTGTTAGTTTTTTCATGTAGCTATTCAAAATGTACCTATTCCTCTGCAGTGGACACGGTGGCGTGCGTTACAGGCTGTAACACACCGGTTGTCCTGTACTTGGTCATTGAGCTTGGGCTGGCGGTAGTTGTCCTTCATCTCAGTGACGCACCTGCTGCCTGCTGCGTACAGGTACCAGCCGGCCCTCCTTAAAGGACGTCAAGTGATTGGCTCCTGTCCAACGGGCGGAAGAGGAAAAACAAGAAACAACTCCTCCATCAAATAGCCACCGTAGGTACGCTGTGGGTCTCCATGCTGGTGCTTGCGTTCATAGTGCGGAGTCTGTGATAGTCAAAAGCCACCAAAGGTCACCTTTTTAGTGACCTCTGGTGATCTTTATAATATGGATATAATGTCATAGAAATGATATGCTAACCTCCTCGAGTATACCTCCTATATACCTCCTATCGTGTGTACCTGTATACCTGCTATTCAATGCCAAAGTATAATAATATAATTTCATATAGAAAAGCATAATTGACCAAGGATATTTGTGGTGCTTGCCAGGTGGTTGTGAGGTGGGTGTGTACCTTGAGGGAGACCCAGGAAGTCGGTGCGGTAGGTGGAGCAGTACTGTGCTGTCAGGGCTTTCCGGATCTCCTCCTCAGATATTGGACCAGGCTGAGGGGGTCTGCTACCACCAGCAGAGCTTGGCAGGGCACCTTTTGGCAGCCTCCACATAAGGAAGCCCTAAAGGAAAGATGCAGTGAATAAATATGAGGCCACACTGCGCAGTACTCATTTAAAAACGCGGCTAAAGCTTCCCTCTAGTCAAAATAAAACATTTAAATGATGCTTGTTTATTCACCTGCGGTGTCCATGATTTTTAATAAACATGTCATGATGAACATCGCTAAACATGAACATCGCTATCCGTTTACCACAGATAACACATTTTTTTGTGACAGGTTCTCGTTAATACATATTTTAACATCAACCTAACCTGTCAAAACCCCTATTACTGTATTATTACTATTCTTGTAGTTATATCTATAATATTGGTAATACACGAAGGACTATTTACCCTCAGTACTGTTCAGTATACACCAACACTCAAATGGTGTCATTGTAGATTTTTGTTTGTTAGTATATTAGGGTTTGGTGTCTGTGGCATGTGTGTGGTTGGTGGCTGGTTTAAGCTGTCTCACCTGGCCAGAATTGGTTGGCTGGGTGAGGCTGCACACCTGTGGGCCATTGATTAATCAAGGCCCACAGGTTAAACCAGCCACCACCACACACACTCAGGAGAGCACTAGCATGCTAGCAGAGATACCACCTGCTCATTCATATGCAAACCCTTTACATTAAACCGGATTATTCGCCACCTTCCTGTGTCCCTGCTGTGTTTGGGGGAACCTTTAAGAAGCCACTTAGGTGGCGTGTGGTAGAGTCATCTTTGCCACAGTGCCGGTGTACTTAGCTACACATTATTAGGGGTGCAGTAGCTGTCTATCATACTTACTATTTATATTTTTATTATTAGAAAATATTATTAAAATATTTACAATTATTATTCTCCACCTTCCCTACTCAACTCCTTCATCATACTTTATGCTAGAACAATAATTCAAACTTCATATACTACATTAAGATGCACTGCCCATTAAAAGCTAAAATATGGCCAATAACCAACACAAACATGAAATAACACAATTAAATGAAAGCACAATGAAGACAAATTTTCAGGATTCATGATGCATTAATCACATTAACTAGACTAGATAGGCTGATTATGCAAGCAATGTTTTTGAGGAAATTAGAAAGGAAATAATTATTCATTGTCCTTTCTTGGTAGCTTTTAATATTTGGGCTTTTGACAAAGGACGATGATGATGTATGGGTAACGTTAGCTACGTTAGCATCACTGACTACGCTGGTGGACCCATGCATGAAAACATTTTGTCGATGTTGCCACATATAGTGGCATCTCCTTCAAGGGCATTTCTTCTTTTCTCTCTCCAGCTCTGCTCCACCCTTCCTCTTTTTGCCACCGTCCATCTTCAAGGGGCAATTATGCTTGACAGTTTGTGTTGTACCACCACAACTAGAAACACTGGCCTGCACTGCTTCAAGTTTCATCTTTTTTATCTGCGGGCCATTTAGCAGGCAAGGCCACTGGGAAAACTCCCGGTGCTCCCGATGACCGGGCCTGATAGCGACCACCTAGAACACCCTAGAAACCCACATAGAACACCATAGAAACCACCCAGAACAACTAGCAACCACCTATAACAACCTTTCTGGGGCTCCTCAGAAGAATAGGACAGGAAGGATGTTGAATAAACCAGTTTATTGTTGAAGTTGATGAATGGTAACGCAGGCAGAGCAAGATGATCAATGCTAGCATGCTAGCGCTCTCTTTGAGTGTGTGTGGTGATGGCTGGTTTAACCTGTGGGACATGATAATCCAATGCACCACAGGGGTGCAGCCTCACCCAACCCCAGACTAATCAGCCTGTGAGGCTGCTTAAACCAGCCACCAACCACACACACTACACACCTAGAAAGCACCCAGAATACCCTGGCATCTATAACACCATATAAACCACAAAAAAAACCTTACAACAATCCATTACACCCTAGCAACCACCCAGAACACAATAGCTAACCAACAACAACACCTTAGCAACCATCCAGAACACCCTAGCAGCCATCATAAAACTAAAGCACTACTTCAAGTTTCTCTATTGTACGTTTCCAATATTTCCACTTTATTTTCAGTTAGCTGCACACCACATTTTTTTCTGAAATTATACTTTTTCTAATTCCACACAACATGTTGTGACATGAGATTAGTTGTATTATAATACAGAATCAACCTGACTTGGATGTGGATTGTTCCTCCTCTGTCCTGATGCAGATCCTGTGCGAATGCATTCAGTCTTAGAAACTGGTTTCCAGCAGAAGTCCTCGCTGTAAGCAGTGGGGCCCACAGGTTCTGATGGTGAATAGCTGTCTCTGAATGATTTGGAGGTCGCTGGCCTATACACATAAACAGAAAGACTAATACACGTGCACAAACGTAGTATCAATGCGATGTAGGTAAAATTACACTTACAGTGTAAACTCAGTAATTGAGTCTGGACGGTAGAAAAACTCTCTTTTCTGGGAGGTTTCATATGGGTCCCACAGTGGTTTCTTACCTGAAAAAACAAACAAGCATTCGACAGCTACATATTTAGCCTAATAATAGGCTTCTGATTTTGGGAAAATGATCGGCTTAACTGTCTGCAATAACAAGAGGTTTGAGCCTTTACTTACCCTTGGCTGCCATGGTCTCGTGTTGGATTACCTTGACCACCGTACCGGATAAAAGAGAAAGCCACCTATTCAGCAGCTCAGTGTCTTTGTTGAGGCCACTTTTTGGAACATAAGAGAATAGCCGACAAAACAAATACGAATAAAGGCCGTATCTACATTTGTGAAGCTCGGGTATGTTAATCTGAGCAGATCTGTTTGTACCACAGGCAGTTTACCCCGGCAAACCAGCGCTGTTGTTATGGGGATACGTATCACGACTACAACGGTTCTAAATCCACTTGTAACATGTAAAGTCCCGGTGGGGGGGTTCCTCATGAAAGATTCAGGACCAGTTGCTCCGATCACTCATATAAGGCCCTGAAAAGTGAAATGCCTTTAATTATCTATTTACTCCATTTTCATAGAGCTTCATGTAACCATGGAAATCAGCCTACACAACCAGCCCCCAACATGACAGTGTACAGATACATACACCTATATTTGAAATGGAAATAGTTTAAGTTTAGTTTATTTTTTATGTAAAACCACCTACTATCTTTTCAGTCTCGCTATGTTTTTCTAAAGTATGGATTACAAATGTTAAACCCTGTGTACAAAACGTAGCCTACTATACACATGTACACAGTGAACACAGAATGACGGTGCAAAACACAACCATAATAGGCTATATGCTGTGTATGTGTGTGAAGGTGTGTGTGGGGGTGTGCGTGTGTCTGTCTGTGTGTGTGTGCTGTAAACGCCATGTTTACAAATAAAGCCCAGTGTCTGCAATTCAAGTCTAGCGCCATTCACCCATTGTGTTTACAACCAATCGGGCAGCGCGGAGCGCTTGGAATCCAACAGTCCAATGAGAGGACAGGAGGAGTTGGCGGCAGCCAATCGGTGTGAGCCAGAGAACCAATACGCAGAATGAAGAGTAGTCCCTCCGCTAAAAGACCGCGCATTGACCGCCTATTGTTTGAGACATAGCCGTGCACGTCTGACTTCATATTCAATTATTTGGGTAAGTCACGTTTGAACAACTTGATGTGTAGCCGTGTGCATGTCGTTATTATACAAATACTCAGACTATAAATCCTGCTTTATTTCAACAACTTCGTTCGTTTTGTGTGTTTTTTGTTGTTGTTGTAGAGCTGAGCACGAAAGCCTGTTAATGTCGTATGATGTGCTCGCTAATGTGAGCCGACACTTGCCTTAAATGCCAGCGGCGCGCTCCGTTAACGTTGTTCTTGTTTTGGAATTTCCCAGATAGAGACCTATGGTAAGGATAACCCCACCAGCGACGGAGTAACTACGTTTCTATAGCGTAACGTCCGCCCGAAGCTATGGTACTATTTGCTTTTTCACCGTTCAGCTAGCCAGTGTGTTCCGTCAGACGGGCCCGCCGTCCATGTTAAGACATGCTAACGCTAGCCCGCGTACAAAGAGCTAGGCAGGAGCTAACTTAGCCCAATGACTGGCGAACGTTACTCAGGACAAAACGACCATCACATGTGTTCTTGCATAAAACTCTCATAACAAGGCGATTTTTTTAAAAGCCTTGTAGAACTGGTCCCATGGACGATTGGTGTCTGTTATTGCCCGTTTTTAATGAACCTCTAAGACTGGGATGGTGTCGTTGCTAATGGTGGCTAGTTGGGCGAAGCTAACGAGGATCTTGAAGACAAAGCAAAGGGGAAGCCATCATGGCTAACTCAAGGAAGCTCAGAGGACGGCAGATGGCTGCTAATGCTAACGTTAATTTTATGCATACACGATGCAGTCTGTCCCAGTGCGGTGCGTCTATTACCATCCTGCATGCAATTAGTATTTTTCTATATTTTTATGGCCAAAGCTGGTTTTGAGCTGCATAATAAAATATGTGCCTTTAGCAGTGTACTGAGATTGTTTTGAGTTTATGGTCTGTTTATGGGCTGTTTTTCAAGATTAGGCTTCGACTATACAATAGCTCATCAGTCACCCCCTCCCCCCATCACCCTATCCAAACAATGGATGGAACTGACAAAGCAGAGATGGGAAATTGAGCATAATGACATTATACATGACGCTATTTCAGTTTATTATTAGATTGTGGTACATTTGGCAATAATAATAACAAAAACGTCTTCCTCCCATTCAGGGCCCCAAGATGGTGAAAGATCCAAAGAAGCCGAGGGGCAAAATGTCCTCTTATGCTTACTTTGTTCAGACGTGCCGCGAGGAACACAAGAAGAAGCACCCGGACGCGAGTGTCAACTTCGCAGAGTTCTCCAAAAAATGTTCCGAACGGTGGAAGGTACGTTTAATCGTAATTATTACAACATGATTGCTGAATTTTGTATTTTAAAAAAAAAAGCAAAATAAATGCAGTCCTGTCAGTGAGTGAGTGAGTTATTTTTTTATTCTTTTTTTTCTCCAAAGACTATGTCTGCTAAGGAGAAGGGGAAGTTTGAGGATCGTGCCAAGCTGGACAAGGTCCGCTATGAGAGGGAGATGAAGAATTACATTCCCCCCAAGGGCCAGAAGAAGAAGCGCTTCAAGGACCCCAATGCCCCTAAGAGACCACCGTATGCGTCATGATGACTCTGTGTTACTGCTTTATGTTTGTACATTCCAGAATATGTAGTGGACTGTACCAACTCACCATGTCACGGCATTTGTTCCAAAGGTCCGCGTTCTTCCTCTTCTGCGCCGACTTCCGGCCAAAGGTGAAGCGCGATACTCCTGGCCTTTCCATTGGCGACACTGCCAAGAGGCTGGGAGAGATGTGGAACAACTCCTCTGCCGAGGACAAGCAGCCCTACGAGAAGAAAGCAGCGAAGTTGAAGGAGAAGTATGACAAGGTAAATGGTTGAGGAAACTTTCTGGTTAATGTCATTAATAGCAGTCGTTACTATTGGAAATAGCTTGGTCTAATTTTAAACGCATATTTGCAGGACATGATTGCCTACCGTACTAAGGGGAAGGTCGAGACCCCCGCAGCGGCTGCACCAGCAGATGACGACGACGACGACGATGATGATGGGGACGATGATGATGATGATGATGACGATGACGATGAGTAGATTTGCATAGGTAGCGAGAGCTCGACTTCTGCTCATGCCATATAATCCCCCCACCCACCCAATGTACTCGTTCACATTCAGGAAGGAAAGTTAAAAAAAAAAAACATGAAAAAATGACTGAACAAGAACATGTGTATATTTAATGTTTTTAAGATGTACAGTGTTATGCTCCTTGTTTTGTAAAGTTAACACTACATATCTTCAGTTGTATCATTTCCTAGTGGTAGTTCTTTATTCCAGCCATATCTAACAATTTAGAGAAGACTATGAAAATTAAATGGAAACTTAGTCTTTAGACGTTCAACTTGCAACTCCATAAATGAGATTTTTGGGTTGGTAGTTTTATTTTTTATTTGTGCTTTGAAGAATATTTTTTCATGTCTTGTCAAAATGTCTTTATTGTTCTTTGAATACCACTCTAATAAAGGTCTTTTTTTAAGAAATTACTTTTACTTTTGCCTTTTCAGTTTTTGATCATATAACAATCCATACTCTTATGTATTTAATTTACAGTATTCTACTGGTGAGTGGGTCCCTTAACTGGTTTCAGACAGAATAATTTTACAACGTAAGTGTTAACCTCATACGTCTTAAAAGCCCAGTGTTATTAAATATTTAAAAGCTAGAATGGAAGTCTTATAATTGTCATAATTATCAGTTCATTATGAAATGTGCACCTGACCACATTTTAAAGGTGCAATCGGTAACACTTATGTAGGTTTATTTTTTTGTTAAATACATCAAGCTTTTAGTAGGTGTTGAATAAAATATAGCTTTACTTAAAAATTATAATTGTTTCAAAAGTATTTTATCTAGAATCTGTATGATGCCAACTATGTTGGTATCCTCAGTGCTCAATAGTTGCCACTTAGCGTGGAAAAAAACCAGGAAAGTGAGTTTGACGATAAGTGCCCAGCTACACTCCAGTACAAATCCCAAGAGCTCAGAAACACCACTGCACAAAGTAACTTAAATCTATAGTATGTTGCAACATGAATTAATTACCACAAAAGATCCATCACATGAAATCTGCAGGTTGTGCAACGATCTGTCAACCACTGGAATGGGAGGGGGAGTGCGACGTCTAATGGCTGAATGTTACAAATGTTATCAATTGCACCTTTAAGGTAATTTCAATGAAAGTGTTCGCAAAATTATATATATTTACTCAATTTTAGTTCTTGGTGTAATACTAAACCCCCAAAATAAAATCCTATTTACCAGGGTGCTTTATGGGGCTTTCTAGGGACTCATAAATTTGCTATCTGGCTCATTATGTAGAGGTAGAAATCTAATGAGACAAAATACCAACTCGTGCAAATCAGTCTGTCAATGCCTTTACCTACACGGACACTATAGCATACTTTGAGTTAGTCTATAGAGCAATGATCATTGATAAAGTTCAGTACATAATTTTACATTGTAATAAGGTGAACAGAGCAGGACGAGCTTGTCCTGCAGCTTAATACCACAGGTATGATTGCTCTTACCCCTATTTCAGCTGTTGTAGGCCTACCGTAGTCTACTTCATGCAAACCGTGAATCACATTCGAGTAATCCTAGTCCAGAAGGTGGCGCCATTAATATATTAATTTCCCCTTGTAACCTAGTCAGTTTAACTGAAACAGAAAAAGCGCCTGCAATTGAACATGTATTAACATTTATCATTTATCAGATTTACTTAAAGGCCTTGCCCTTTACCATCTATTCACCCAAAACCAAAAATATCCAGTTCCGAGGTAATTTAATAGAGAGGTACATTTTAAAAAAACTACACTGAGTCTATGGCCATGGACACATTCTCAACACATTCACATTGTAGAACTAAATATGAAATCTAAACTAATGTACTAATCTAGTTTTGGGGACTCATGGGATACTGATGTATGATGATCCACATTGAATGAATGCCCCACCTAAAATTCAAAGGAAGGAAGGAAGGAACTTGTCTACCATACATTAGAACCGTTTTCTCTGCTTTTCTCATCTTAATTATCGCCCTCGTGTTTCATTCATGTCGCGTCTTGGCTTGCTTCTCACACGCTAAAACGCTAGCGCTGTTTTGGACCTTCAATGTAACTTTTGTTACACACCGATTTCAAAGGGGGGTGTGTCACTCAGTCCGGACCTCCGCAGACCCCAAGGGGAGTGTGTCGCTCAGTCCGGACCTCCGCAGACCCCAAGGGGAGTGTGTC
Source organism: Bathygadus melanobranchus (assembly GCA_900302375.1). Classification (NCBI taxonomy): domain Eukaryota; kingdom Metazoa; phylum Chordata; class Actinopteri; order Gadiformes; family Macrouridae; genus Bathygadus; species Bathygadus melanobranchus. The sequence continues at coordinate 21,544 of OMKP01091971.1, read as the reverse complement.
GCTGTGGCTGCTTGAGTAACACTTTTTACTTTTGCGTGTTTAGTTTGAAAGCGATGCCGTACCGGTTTGCTGCTCTTTGTGTTGTTTTGCTTTAACTTGCAGACACACATTTCATTCTTTATTTTGTAGTGACGATAAAGTAATGATGATTAAGTTGATTATGGATGTCCCTGTGCCGTGGAGAATACATTCAAATTTGCTGTTACTGTTCGTGGTAAGTTAGCTTTTTTTCCCAATTTGACTGGGAGCTATTGTGGTTATAGAGTAAACAACTTTAGGCCTACTTAGTTAAAAGTTGTATTCAAAGGGAAGCAGAAGTATGAATAAAATACTTAATGTATGTAACGTATGAATAAAAATAATTAAATTGACACAATGTAAAGTTATTATGGGTCAAAACAACAAAAAGTAATTCCCTCATAAGTTTGAAATGCTAAACTCCATCCGTCCTGAGAGTCTGTAGTCATAATTCTATAATTATTTTGCTGCAGATTCTTGGGTCCACATGGTGCGTTGGCCCTCCGTCTACCAGGGGAGTGGATGGGGCTGGTTGGAGAAGGCAGCGTGCTGGTCTGGTCCAGCTCCAGGATGTTCACCCCTCCTGGTACAACAGCAGTACCAGCCATGGCTTGGATGCTGGGCCTCAGTATGCTCTTGCTTCATACCAGTCCTTTGACAGACGGCAAAGACTGATGCCTCTCGCTCAGCCAGTGTATTCCTTCCAGGTTAAAGAAGACACAGTACCAGGTTGATCAACTGTTTACTAGACTTGTAAAAAAATGCTGTGATGACGATAACATTTATTGAAAGCTTGAATACCAGTTTCTTTGTATACAGTTTAGTCATACAAATAGCATTTTAATGAATGCATTCTGCAGTCTCTGCAGCCACCCATGCTAAGAATGTATGTACTCATGCTATTATAAGAAGCTTTGATTCAAAACCATCAAATGACACAAGCGTGCATTGTGTGCCCCTGAATGTTTACAGGAGCTGTAGTGGGAAAGGTGCAGGCAGCATACCGAGAGAACGCCAGGCCTAACACATACTCCGTGTTGGAAGATGACGGAGACAAACTCTTTCTGTTAAACCGCCTTTCTGGGGACTTCCTATTGTCCCGCGGCCTGGATTTTGAAACGCAGAGATTCTACATTCTCACGGTGGGGGTCATGGAGGAAGGGGGTCCGCTATCAGGTGTCAGGGTTTACTTCAATGTGCTGGACGTCAACGACAACCCCCCAGAGTTTAAACCGGACACCTACTCCGCTTCACTGCCCGAGGACGCGCCTGCCGGGACCTGTTTTGTTATCCTAAATGTCGCCGATAAAGACACAGGTGAGTGCTCAAACCTTCCAAAATGTTAATTGCTAAACCTGGGATGCCCGTGGCATTTGAAAAAGGAATGAAGTGCCGGTGTAACATTTACTATTTAGCACACGCTTTTATCCAAATGGATGTGCAGTGTTTTATTTCACCAGATAACATGTCATTAATGAGGAGGTAGGGTTGGATATCTTGCCCAAGGATGCCTACAGAGAGCTTATTATTGGGGTTCAAACCAGGAAACATTTTGGCTGGGAGTCAAACACCCTAACCTCTACACTATCCAGCTCTATTGATTTAGATAAGGAATGTGACACATGCAGAATACACCTTGTGTGTTGTGTATGCCAAAAACATTAACTTGCTGTATTGCCAACAATCTTGCCATACACAGCCAAGCCAAATAATTGATATCAAACCATAAGGGGAAATATATACACCATCAGATGATGATAATACACTAAACACAGAGAACATCCCGGGAGGTCTGAGGCCCACCACACACAAAGGTTCCCATGTGCCTGCCAGTAGAGGAATCATATATTGATCCTAGTTGTAATACACTGTAATAAATATGTTCTGTACTGAACTGTATCTCACAGCACAGATTGTACAGGTATGTGCTGATATTGGGAATTTAAACCCATACCGGTACAGATATTGGTATTGGGTATCTAAAATAAAATTATTTATATATATATATATATATATATGTAAAAAAGGACTTGAGTATGTCAATCATTATTATGGTGTTGCTGTTTTCCTTGTTTTCATCTCAATGCTAGGTAAGAATAGTGACTTGGACCTTCAAATTCTCGCTGGGGATGATGAGCGTGTATTCTCTGTGGATCCTGCTGGCAAATTATGCCTGAACAGCGAGCTAGACAGAGAGAAGAAATCCTCCTACAATCTGACAGTGACAGCCAGTGACCTTCCACAAATCTCTACTCAGCGATTCACCAGCACAGCACAGGTTGTCATCTCCGTCCATGACATAAATGACAACGCCCCCGTATTCATGTCCACCCAAATTGTCTATATTCCAGAGGATTCTGCCCTCCACTTGCTCATAACAACCATACACGCAGAGGATGCAGACTCAGGATCCAGCGGAGAGGTGTTATATTATTTAAATGATACCCTCTCGAGCACTTGGGTCAGCGTTCACAACACGAGCGGACACGTGCATCTGCAGCGGCTGCTGGACCGGGAACGGGCCGATGGGTTCACCATCGCCATAACGGCCATCGACCAGGGCTCCCCGCAGATGGCGAGCACCATGAACCTCACCGTACACATTGAGGATGTGAATGACCACCACCCAGAGTTCCCACAGAAGTCCTACAGCCTGGCCGTGAGAGAGAACATACCCAGGGGAAGCAGCGTATTCCGGGCTCAGGCTTGGGATGCGGACTTGGGCGCCAACGGGGAAGTGCGGTACACCCTGTCGCAGACGAGTCCGTTTGCGGTGGATGCGGTCCGGGGTGTCGTCGTAGTCATGGAGGAGCTGGACAGGGAGATGCAATCCAATTACACACTAACTGTGACGGCTGAAGACAGAGGCAGCCCACCCAGATCTTCTGCTGCTGTCATAGGCATCACTGTCTCGGACGTGAATGATTTCACACCTGTCTTTTCCCCAGTGACACAGACAGTACATGTCATGGAGAATGTGGAGGACCTGTCTCAATTCACTCAACCGGTACTACAGTCTGAAACAGAGTAAAGTTGCCATGGATAAAACACATACTTTTGACATAATGTTGATTTTACACTTATTTGTCCTTTGCCCTTCTTTTCGATTAGATTCACGCATGGGATGACGATGTAGGCATCAACAGTCAGCTCACGTATTTGACACAGAGTGGAAATGAAGACAGTTGGTTCTCTCTCTCGCCTAATGGCACCTTCCATGTCTTAAAGAGTCTGGACAGGGAGAAAGAACCGTTGTATATCTTAAGTATTATCGCTGTTGATGCAGGTAATGACGAGGTCACCCATCCTATATGTAGACCTTGTTCGCTAATATGTAAATGTCAACTCACTGTAGTATAAAAATGTCATTTCAAATAAACTACCACTCAATCTAGACAAACTGATAAATAAGCAAACCAAAATTATTAACAATGTTCGTTTCCTTGTCACTTTGAGGCTGGCCACCTTTAACTGGAACTCTAACCATCGAGGTGGTAGTTGATGATGAGAATGATAACAGACCGCAGTTTCATGAGGATGTCTACAACACCATAGTTGCAGAGGATAGTCTGGCAGGCACAGTGTTTGCCATCATCACTGCAACAGACCTTGATGAAGGTGTCAATGGAGAAATTAGGTAAAGCATTTAACAATTTATGTCATTTAATCATTACAAATAGTTATACCAATGATTTAAACGCCTGTTTAAAGGGGGCATAATAGTGTAGTGTAGTTTTGACTGGGTTGACTAGTGTAGTTTGAAGTGAAAGGGACTGGGTTTGAACCCAAATATCCACAACCTGTAGGTAACCCCATACCTGTTCATTAATAACATGTATCTGCAATTATTGTAAGTTGTTTTGGATACATTTTAAATAGTTTAATTCATATTCCTTTGTTTCATGGGATACATCATAGATTTGGAGGTCAGCTTTGTCGTGGTTAGTGTGCATAATAAGTATGTCTTCAAAGCTTTGCATCAAGAGAAATAAATTACAGAAATCACTATATAATATGTACTCTATAGGTACTCCATCGTGGGGCCAGATTCTCCCTTTTCCATTGATGAAACATCTGGAGAGCTCTCCACCACTGATGTTCTTGACCGAGAGACAGTAGCCATCTATAACTTGACGGTCATCGGCAGTGATAAGCATTCTACCCATCCTCTGTCCAGCTCAGTGCTTGTGAACATCCTTGTTGGGGATGTGAATGACCACTGGCCCCAGTTCCAAAACAGTCCTTATGTGGCCCATGTTCCTACTGAGATGGATCCAGGTGAGACCATGGGCAAGTCACAGTAAAGGTTCAAGGAGAATGTATTGGATTGTTTGTTGGATTCTATTTGTTTTTGGGACTTAACTTCATCATGTCCCAGATGTGTCCATAGAATCAAACATAGTTTATTGTATTGTATTTTTCTTTGTTTACCATTGTTTTCACTGACGTCTTAATTGTGTTTTTCAGGATCTGTAGTTTGTGCTGTGAGAGCAACAGATGGGGACACTGAGATGAACGCAGAACTCCAGTTTTCTTTATATGGACCAAGCGTTGATCTTTTTACAATCAACCCACAGAGTGGGACCGTGTTCACGTCAAGATTTCACACAGGAACAGAGGGCCTAACGATCGATGTACATGTCGAAGATAGTGGAGAAGTTCCAAATTTTGACATCACCACTATCAGTGTAATGTTCCACAATGGCTCAGAATTCCCAGTGGTAAATGTTGATGTTGTTAGAGAATTGCTTTTTGAGGATACGCCAGTAGGAACACTGGTGGTGATTGTCAATGCAACAAGTCCAAGGCCACAGCCATTTTACTTTTACCTTGCCTCTGGAGACACTGAAGAGATGTTTCAAATGGACGAGTCAAGCGGTGAGTTAACAGTACAGAATCCATTGGATTATGAGAACAAGAAGGATTTGACATTGCTGGTAGAAGTGAGAGACTCTGGCTCCCCGCCATTCTCGTCTTTTACAGAATTCCACATAAACATCAGTGATGTGAATGATAATTTTCCACAGTTTATGCAAAGTGAGTTCCGGTGCGAAATCTTTGAGAATTTGCTGCCGACATGGGTTTGCGATGTTCTTGCCATTGATGCTGATTCTGGAAGTTATGGTATGGTACAATACAGCATTGTAGAGGGAAACCCTGACAGCCATTTCAGTGTTGATCCTGAGAATGGTGAACTGAGCACCACCTTGAGTTTAGATCGTGAGGATATTGCAGAATACAATTTGACGGTGGAAGCAACAGACCAAGATAACCCTCTTAACAGAGCAAGAGCAACTGTGATTGTCGTTGTTTTAGACAGAAACGACCACACACCTCGTTTTACACAGATTTTCATGGCAGAAATACCAGAGGACGCTCCTATTGGACACACTGTTGTACAAGTCATTTCGGCTGATGATGACATTGAGGATAATGCTGAGATTACTTATTCAATAATCCAACAAAGTAATGACATCAAATTCAGCATTGATAACACCAACGGCTTCATAACTGTCATGGGGCAACTTGACAGAGAGAAACAGGACCATTATATTGTGGGAGTTAATGCAAATGATTCAGTATGGAGCATAAGTACTGATGTCACTATAGTCATATTAGATGTCAATGACAACAAACCAGTGTTTTCACATACCTTCCCCACGGTAATCTTATCAGAAACAAAAGCTCAAGAGGAGTTTGTGTTTCGAGTTATCGCAACAGATGCAGACAGAGGGAAAAACAGTGAAGTTGTGTATAATATTGAACCCCCAGATGACCTCTTCTGGGTGAATGCCACTTCAGGTGAAATCTATACCAGCCAGCCAATGGTTTTACATCGTTCTACCTATGAGGTTTTTAATTTAACCGTTTTTGCATACGATTGTGGAATTACATCATTGTTCGATAACACCACGGTAATAGTAAGATTAGTGCCATATAACTACCATCCACCCACCTTTCTGCCTTCACCTTCTAAAATGTCCATCCCCTTTGACCTGCCAATAGGAACGGAGGTGTTCCAGTCTTCAGCAGTAGATACAGATTTTAATCACAGCCCTAATGAGATTGAGTATGGTTTAAAGAATGGAAATGCCTCAGATTGGTTTTGGATTCAGGCTGACAATGGAAAAGTAACACTAAATGGAAGTCTGAGGGAACAGCTCGGTGAAGTTTTGACATTATCAGTTACTGCCAAAGATAGTGGCTACCCTCCTTTGTCCTCACAGGTCGAAATCACTTTTGAAATTATTGCAAGGAATAACTTTTCACCAAACTTTACAGAACCAGACGCCGTGTTTTCCGTTCCTGAGGACTTACCAGTAGGTTCAGTTATCGGAAAAATACAAGCAGAGGATGAAGATTCTGGTGCAAATGGTGTGGTCACATATTCCATAGGACAAGAACTTGAATATTTACCATTCTCCCTAGGGAAAAGTTCTGCTTTGCTATCACTGATCCAAGAGCTGGACTTTGAGAAACAACGCCGGTATCGTTTTAAAATCGAAGCTGAGGATGGAGGTTGGTCATCGAATAAGGGGACAATCAACATTACTGTGAATATTGTTGATGTGAATGACAACCCTCCAGCATTTGGAGCATTGGAGTATGTTGCTTCAGTACCAGAAAACTCTGGGATTGGAACGATTGTCTTCATTGCAAAGGCCACTGACCCTGACTCAACAACAAATGCAGAGATAACCTACAGTCTAATCTCTGGTGATGTGGAGAGGTTCTCAGTTGACCCAGTGAATGGCACCATCACCACCGCGGACATCTTTGATTATGAACAGGAGCAGACCTTTGACATAACGGTCAAAGCGTCCAATACGGGGGGCCAGGCTTTATTCAGTGTGGCGCATGTGGTTATCCAAATCCTTGATATCAATGAGTTTATCCCAACATTCAAAACAAAAGAATATAACTTTTCAGTATTCACACATGATCCTATAGGAACTAGAGTTGGCAAAGTCACAGCAACTGATTTTGATCAAGGCCCAGAGGGTGAGGTTTTCTACTTATTGTTTGGCCAAAACAAAAACATGGGATTTGAGATCGACAGACATTCTGGAGAAATCTATACCACTGGCAGTTTGAGGATGCACAGAAACAGCCCTGCAGTTCTAGCAGTTTTGGCAAAGAACCAAGGCATTATCAGTGGCACCAATGTAGATGAAGGTTCAGTCCGGATTAGCCTCATAGAAGTGAACAATGCACCTGAGTTCACTTCCACTCTCTACTCGACCAATATCAGGGAAAACATTGCCATTGATACATCTGTAATTAGAGTAAGTGCCCTGGATCAGGATTCAATATGGTACTGGAACCAATTCTCCTTTAGCATCGAGCAAGGCAACAAGAACACAGCTTTTGACATTCATCCCCTCAGTGGGGTTATTTCAGTACACTCACTGCTGGATAGGGAACAGTGGCCTCATTATAACCTTTCCGTCACAGCCACCGATAAGGGCACTCCTCCGGCCACTGGGACAACTAATGTCCTTGTGACTATTGATGACATCAATGACAACGCCCCAACACTGGGGGTTACCCAGGCTCAGGTGAAGGAAAATCAGCCTCAGGGCACCATAGTGGCCAGGTTAAATGCATCTGATTTGGATTTGCCACCAAATCAAGGGCCTTTCACATTTTGGGTTGTGAAGCCTATGATGGGGAGTGCATTTTCTCTAACAGCCGATGGGGTTTTATTCACCACAAGGTCTCTGGATCGTGAAGTGTACTCTGTATATCATGTACTTGTGGCTGTAAGGGATGCTGGGACCCCACCTCTGACATCTACCACAGCGTTTCACATCAGTGTTCTGGATGGAAATGACAACCCTCACATGCAGAGGAATATCCATATCGAGGTGAAGTATTACGGCAGTTCTTTCCAAGGAGGTAGGATTGGTCATGTCAATCCACAGGGTGATGATGAGTCCCATACGTTTAACTGCAGCATCAAAACTGGGCGTTCTAATATGTTCGACATCCCATATGGCACGTGTGAACTATGGTCAGCTCCTTTTCAAGGTGAGGCCACATATAACATCACCATCGAAGCAACTGACCAGTTCCTCTTCCCGGTCAATAATAGTGTCTATGTGAATTACAAAGGTTTTACAAATGCTTCCATGGATAGTTGTATACTCTTCTATGTGTCATCTTCTTCAGTACATGAGTTCTTAACTCACAAGTATTTGAGGTTTGTGAAAGCTCTGGATAGTCTTTTTAACCTACAAGCATCCAAGAGCCACATGTTTGGAATCAAGGTCCTCGACACTGAAATCCTTCTGTTGGCCGCTGTCAAGAGCTACAATGGTCAGTACCTCAGTCGAGAGGTGGCCAGTGGTATTTCAACAGGACACAGGAAGTTGCTAGAGGCTCAAACCAATGTCACAATATCTCACATCACCAGCGACCCTTGTCTCACCGACCCGTGTCAAAATGGCGCCACATGTGGCAAAAATATTCACATCAGCCCAAACTTTGCTGTGCTGGAAAGTTCGACAGTTATATTTGCGTCGCCACAAATGGAAATATTCAACTGCACCTGTTCAGCTGGCTTCACTGGGATGCTGTGTGAGGCAGACATTGATGAATGTGAGAGCAATCCCTGTCGGAATGAAGGCACCTGTGTGAACAACCATGGGGGATTCTATTGCCACTGCCAGAACGGGTTCTTTGGGCCTACCTGTACCACAGACTTTGATGAATGCCCAACGGAGAAGTGCCAAAATGGAGGCAGCTGTGTTAAAGCTCGAGATGGCTTCCACTGCCTTTGTGATGCTGGATATAAAGGTAGTAAACATGTACAGTATATGGTTGAGACATATTGACTTATTTAGCATTTAAAAATTATTATGTGATGACAAGGCTGTTTATTTGTTTACAGGGGATGCCTGCGAACAGTTGGTTGACCACTGTGAATCAGGCCCCTGTATCCAGGGCAAGTGTATCAATTCCCTGATGGGATTTCTCTGTCAATGTCCGTTTGGTAAGAATATAAAGACTGCCACTGTTATCATGTCATATAGTCAAATAAAATAATAAGTAATACACAGCACTAACCTAACCCTAACCTTCTTGCTAAACTCTTTTAACTTAACTTAAGAAGACCAAATAAAACTATTTATTAAAAATGAAAATACTCAATAAAATCTGATTCTATTTGTTTAGAATTTGCTTGACTGCAATGTCCACCTGATATTTCAATTACATAAATCTTACTTAACGTCATACTTAACTTATTGTTAGACTTTACTCAAGGTTTTTCCTACAGTAAACTTTGTTACACCACATTGCAAAATGTTACAAGGCAACGTGAGCTTTATTCTTATCAGCTGCTAAGTTGTTTAGATGGCTTGAATAAATGTGGATATGGTTTCACCCCAATAAAGCAACCAATGGACCACTCTTCTGTTTTGAATCACAATGAGTGTTTGTTGTGTTTGCCATGAAGGCGTCGGCGGGGCCCGCTGTGAGCAGTACAGCTATGGCTTTGAGGAGCTGTCCTTCATGGAGTTCCCACCACTGGATCCCAGGAGTAACCTAATCTCTCTGGAAGTGGCCACCGTGCAGCAGAACTCCCTACTCCTGTACAACCCTGGGGGGGCCTCTCACCACGACTTTATGGCACTGGAGTTGGTGGACGGGATGGTTCGCTTCTCGTTTGACCTGGGAGCGGGGGCCGTGAGGCTGGAGACAGGGAAGAGAATAGCAGATGGCCTCTTTCACAGCATCACTGCCAAGAGGATCGGCAATGTGAGGTTCAAACACACACACGCACACATAAACAAATGTATGCATGCACAAGTACATAAAATGTACACACACGTGCATAGGTCTGCATTGACACACACACACACACACACACACACACACACACACAGGTTCATAGCCCAACGACGACACCACAACACCATATTAAGTGTGACTGATGTTTTGTTATGGGTAATGGGAAAGCTAAATTAGTTTGCCCTTGATATTCAAAGCACTCACTCTGCCTTTTAACAGACTGGCTCCATACTGGTGGACGGATGCACAGATGTTGACAGCGATGGATTTTGCTTTTCTCAAAGTGATGGCTTTGGTTCAGAAAGGTAGCCACCGACAGCCATGAAATAGAATTGAACATTCAGTGTTGTGTATTGCATAAATAACAGATGTATGCTCCTATGGTTTTACCCTCTCATTCAGGATACTGAATGTTGGCAGTGAGAACATGACGTTTGGAGGACTCAGGTCTATTGGAGTTCTGTTAGTGCATCCTGGTCAGGTTCGAACCCATGACTTTGTTGGGTGCGTCCGAAACATTCATGTGAACGGCAGGGCCCTGACCCCTGCCATGGCCCTTGGAGCCCACAACATCCTTCAAAAGTAGTAACACCTGATACAAATTATTATATACTATTAGCTCTCCATACTATTCACCACTCATGTTAAAAAAATAATATACATGGTGTTCATTTAATCCCTATGAACATAGGCCTAGGCCTACCCTAACCCTAGCTTTTTCCCCCCTCCATGTCCGTTTAAGGTGTCCCAGGAAAACGATTCCTCCATGTCGGAGTAGTCCATGCCAAAATGGCGGCCTTTGCCATGACCGTTGGTCTCACTCTGTGTGCGAGTGCAAACCTCCTTACACAGGAAGAGACTGTGCCACAGGTAAATCAACACCACTATTTATACCTGTGAAGCAACACTATCCTTTTAGCTCTATATATAATATGTCATGTTTTTCTCCAAACAGAAACATCAGAGGACTTTGTGGTACACTTCAGTGGGAAAGACTACATTGAATGTGTTTTTAAGGAGCAGTACAAGCGAGACGTCCTCCTGAAAGAGCTGACGTATGATGGGCTCCATGATGAAGTAACAAACAAATACTCAACCCTGATCGAGATTAAGTTCAAGACTCGGAGTAATGGAGTTCTGATGTCTGTTCTTGGAAATAACGGCTATACAATGCTAGTGGTAGGCAAGAAATACATTAACTTCAGGGCGTTTTTCCATTGCCAACCCGTAGCTGGGTAAGGGTGGTATACTGTGCACTGAAAAAATGCCATTACATTTAAGTTAATATCTCCTAAATGTGGTGTAAAGATTTCAAATAAAATGGGGTCTTATTTTCTCTGTCAACAGCTAAAGGACCGAAAAGTGCAGTTTGTGTTGGAAAACAACTTGTTGGGGTTTGCTGTGGAAGCCTCTGTAGCAGACGGACTCTGGCACATCCTCAATGTAATGACTGATGGGCAGAGCGCGGTGGTCTATTTGGACGAACATGCCATCCTTAACATGACAAGAGGAATTGATCTCACCCCAGTCACTGTGGACAGAATAGTCCTCGGTGGGGCAGTTCCACAGCTAGGCTCAAGAGTACAAGTCCCAGGTGGGTTGTAGTTTTAATTGACCAATGGCATACAACATAAGTGCTTTAAGGCTGGGATGTGTTAAACAAAAGTTTCTCTTCAGATTTATATGTAGATACATTTTCAGTTTACATTTTTAGCAAATTTAATTTTTAGAATGATGATTCAGTAATTGGTGAGAATTTGGATTGATCTGCTTTTCTTTTTATCCTGTAGTACTCAGTACTCTGACTATTACATAGAAAATCATTTTCCCCCCTTTTCCAACAAACAGGATTCTCTGGGTGTGTGGAGTATTTCAAGGTGGCGGGCTACACCCTGCCAGCGAGTGGACACAGTGACCTGGTGGAGGTGAGACCGAGCCCGTCCCTGCTGCAGACTGGCTGTCCGGCCTCCTCCTACTCCTGCCTTCCCTCTCCCTGCCCTGCAGACAACTCCACCATGCTGGGGGAGGAACCCCTCTCCCCACATGGCCCTGAAGATGGCTGGTGGCAGGCTTGTGGAGGACCTGGCATGGAGAGCACCTGGGCCTGCATCTGTCTACACAACTCCAGTAGCACGTCATGTGACGTCTGTTCCTCAGTTAGGGACCAGGGAGGTGGGTGTTCCTCCGACCCACGGAGGAGCACACCTCTGTGGGCTATTGCAGTGCTGCTTCCCCTTCTGTCTGTGGTCGTTATAATAACTGTGGTTCTTACCCTGAGGCACCTCAGGACAAAACAGGATGCGTGGAGGTGTCAAAATAAAAGCCCGCCTCAGAGGACAGCAGCACAAGTGACAGAGAACTACACGTTTTTCTTGGATGACGTATCTGCGAGGGGTGGTGAGACTGTGGAGGAACACAGACCTCCAGACATCATATTGAACGACAATCAGAGTTCAGGTGTGGGTTTGTACCGTGAAGCCGATGCTACAGGTGTACTGACGGTCACACAGGGAAGTGAACTGGACTACTACGAAATAGACAGCTATAGCATCACTTTTAATTCAGACGTAGATTCTCTGAAACAACGCGGGAAGCATCTTGATGGTCCGTGCTGCAAAAGAGCTGATCCCAGAGAAAGAGGTAGAGACATTCACAACCTTTTAGAGTCCAGGAAATCTCCCTTAAGCCAAGAAAGGACAACTAAATCTGAGCGGCCCAAACGGTTATCGCCATCACGACACCCTGAGCTGACACCGTACGTGGATACCTATCATTTGCTGCCCTGTCACCCACAGGGGCCCAAGCAATCAGCAGGCCCGGGGCCCGTGCAGGCCCTCTCTGCCGAGGAGGTCCAACAGTTAAATGATGCTCCCCAGCCAATAGTGAGGCCCGAAATGACCAGGCCCCCTACAACAAATGATATCTCAGCTGATTGTGCAACAGGATGTGACCCCGAGTTTCAGCATGGACAGCTCGCCGTCACCAGGCACACGGACGTCACAGACAATCGGTTGGCCCCTGGGAGCCTGGTATCAAAACATACATCCAACTCTACACTCTCTGGAGCTCCTGCAGAATGGGGAAATATTCTGAATACATGTGTACGATTCAGTAGTTTCGCTGGGGCTTTTGAAGATATTGCCTCTCTTCCCGTTGAAATCAAGTGTGATACTCAGACTGATTTGGAAGAATTAATTTAATGAATCTGGTTATTGTGAATTTCTGTGGCATTGCATCCAAAGCTAATCATCTTGATCTAATAGTTGTATTATCAAGCAAATAATTATTCAGTATTCAAGTATTAGTCACCAAACAACAGATATTCCATCCTTTCTGTAGTTGGCCTAATCATAGCTAGTGGTGGATTTTCCTATTTTTCACTCGTATCAATCAGGTTTCAATTCAAACAGGCCTCTCAACTCCAAGGACAACAAACTATAGACCTATGTTTTGTATCATATTGTATTGGTTAGTCATAAATAATAGTACCTATCTAAATAAATCTTGGTTGCATGGAGCTTTTAACTCCTGTTTGCTGATTTGCCCTGTATTTCAAACAATTCAAACAATCTTGTCATTTAGTTTTGCTGTAGTTATTGAATGAGCTAAGGTTAGTTAATGTCAAAGGACAAAAAAGCAAACGTCTAGCCCCAATGAAGATATCTGGAAAATAAATGTTCATGTTTCAATGTTCAGTGTTTGAATGGATCGATAGAATGGATCGGTGATTTGAGTGATGTGTATATGCGTATATAATAGACACTGTTGTATTCCAGAAGTGATGGATTTAGTTTTGTGTCAGTTGTATTTTTTTATTGAAAAATGCCCTTCTATCTTGAATACACAATAATATGTCTCATCTTTAAATGCATTTAAAGTGCAATTACTTAAAAGTGCTATAAGTCATTGAAATGTAAGTCATTGAAATGTGAGATCCCACCGGTTTGAGCTTAACACTGCCATCTAGTGGCGTGGCAGAGGAAAAAAATATCTTTGCTGCCACTGTGAGAAGTATGGTGACGATGTTATTTCAACATGGCAGCACTATGTGAGTTCACATCTTCGAAGCAATACTTTGACAAACACCATATTCATTTCTCCATATGAATTTGGTTATTTCTTCACTTCTCAATGACTTATTGCACCTAAACACAAATGTCACATAAACATATAAAGACATTGTTCAGCGATGGACAGTTCACTCGTGTTTATTCCCTGCTTAGCGTGTTTATTTCTATTCAGAAGACGATTTGACTGACAGAATGCAGTGAGAACCCACAAATAACAAATTAGAAACAGGACACTGAGGAAACGTCTCAGGAGGTAACGAAAAAAGACGACAGCCAACAAGGCGCCAACTCAGCGCCCGTCAAACTACCGTGCCCAGTCCTCACACACACACAGCTACCAAAAATATCAACGATAACTCTGAATTCATTAAAGATCGCACACCAAAACACAACTCAACATGACAGAGACGTCTTCTGGCTCTCATTCAAAGCATGTCGCAATACTAGATCTGTGACAGAAACAAGAAATAACGTAATTCACTAAATGACAGGATAATTAATTCATATGCCCTGTAACCAGTGACACAGGAAATTGAGAGACGGAGAGCGAGCTATATAACTTATCGTCCAACAGCACCACCACACCAAGTTCCACACAATGAACACACAAAGCATCTGAAATGTACAGCGAACCCGTACATAATATACACATTCTATAACAACCATCTTTTATCGACTGCTTCTCTCAAAAATCCGTTTTTATTGATTTGCTTATTCAACTTTGTTCCTTGCAATTACAGCCCCCAACCGATAGGGGGTGCTGCAGCATCCGCACTAACAGCGTCCCTGCGTGGATACAGCCCACCAACTCCTTATGAAATATGAATGAACATTATTTTTTAAATGTAAATGTATGTTGATAAACAGATAATCATATTTTCTTAGTCATAACATGGGTCATTACTAAATTTTGCTGCTAAGTGTATAGCTATCATGTCTAGTACATTTACATTTAGGGCATTTGGCAGACGCTTTTATCCAAAGCGGCTTACAATAAGTACATTTGTTGAAAGAGGGCAACAAAAATATAGTCTAGTAAAAAACAGTGTGCTACGCTGAACCGTGCTACATTCTATATTAACGGCAAAATACTTTACATTTACCTAATTGGGAACACATACATTGTGTGCTCGTATGCCAGGGGAAAGTGGAATTATTTGACATTTGACATTAAGAACCACTGCTCTATCATTTGCTTGGCTTTTTATTCATCACACCAATTCTCAACTTTTTAAACCTCTTTATCATATTGTCCTTAATATCCTTTGTCTTTAAACAATAAATGATCGGATTGACAGCAGCCGGAAAGAGACTGTACAACAATACCAGCGAAATCCGGAAGTCTATACCAAAAGTGTAGCCCACATAATTGGAAAGATAGACAAAACAGCGGGGCAGGTAATACAGACAGGTTATGAAGATCTGGGGGGTACACGTGGACAGGGTTTTGCAGCGCCCTTCCATCGTTCTCGTCAGTTTCAACATGGCCACGAGGATGATGGAAATGTACGAAAAAATAATGAACGTCAGTGGAAGCAACAGACTGAACATGGCGTTGCCCAGGGCAACAGACTTCACTAACTTCACCTCGTCCTGTCCACAGCCGAGGTTGGTGATGGACATGTGGTCACAGTAGCACTGTGTGATGACGTTGGAAGAGCAGTAGGACAAAGTGAGCGCGTGCACCAACACTCCCGACATCCTGACAAACGTGAGCGCCCAAGACAACACACACACAGTCATAATCGTCTTGGTGGTGATCAGGGCGGGGTAGCGCAGAGGGATGCAGATTGCGATGAAGCGATCGAGGGCCATGATCAGCAGAATGATGGAGTGGATCGCTCCTAAAGAATGGACAAAGTACATCTGGGTGAAGCAGGCGCTAAAGGGTATGATTCTGTCGTCCAGCCAGTATCTGGATATCATCTTGGGGAGTGTCACCGTTCCAAACAACAGGTCGTTCAGGGCCAGGTTGCAGAAGATGAAATAGGTGGGCTTGTGGAGAGTCCTCTCACAGCAGACAAACACCAAAATGAAGAGATTTCCCCCGACGATGATCAAGTACAGGATGAAGAGGACGGTGGCCACGAGGCTATCATATTTAGGGTTGAGTCCGGGGAAGCCGCGGATTATGAATTCTGTGACCGTTGTCGTGTTGCTGGTAGTCATAATTTAGGATTGGAAAAAAATATATATGGTGGAAAAAAAAACCAATGCAGCCCTGAAGGTCAAATATACAACAATTCTGTAAAGACAATTGGAAGATTGTGATTGGTCATCTCGTTTTTTAGTGTTGCATGATACTGCAGATCCAGGACTGACATGCATGCTCTGGATGTGAGAGCTGCAACACATTGCAGCTGGCTGGAGGTCGACATGAATATATTCTTTTCAACGTTACCCCACGGGCTTTGGTGGTTATTTGAAAGAAAAAGTTCCTCCCCTGGGAGCACACAGGCATCATGTGGTTTAACATCACCAGCTCGGCTCTGAGGAGTTGGATTGCTAACTTGCTGAGTACGGTTGGGGGGAACAGTTTCAATGGTTCTTGATGTGTGTACAGCAAGATACAAATGTAAGATCCAGATGGGAACTGGGGGATACATCTCTTTCCATTTTCATATGTTCTGTTGTACAACAATATCCCTGCTTGATGTGGTGTGATCCAGACCTGACGATTATTACATGTAATATATAACATATTAATATAATATAGAGACAGACACAGTGTATTGAACAGGTGCAGAGTTCACCAGAGATCAGGAGAGAACGGATATGAAGCTACTAGTCTCTAGACAGAGCAGTGGATCTATAAGGTTTTTGTTCAGGTTTTTAGTTTATTACGTAGAAAAAACGCACAAAAATGAAAAAAGAAACATACAATGTAACCCTAACCCTAACCCAATGTAGAAAATGTCATCTTCACTGTCTCTCTCTTTCTCCACACACACACACTAGGGTTAGTTTTGCATACAGGCTTTGTTGTCAGTGGGTTCGCTGTCAGCGTCGGCTCTGCAGGCACACAGTTGTCTCCGGCAGCCATTTTGTTAAGCAGCACAGGGTGTGGAGGTATTATTTCTGATTTCTAAAGGTAGAAATACAGTAGGCTAAACGCCCTCTGGACAATATAACCAACATGCACAAAGAATCGTAATGGGGTTTTCATCTTTGGTAACGCAAAAGTACTTCAACAAGTTACTTTTCTCAGTACGTAACGCTTCATGGCTTAAACTTTTTAATGACAGTAATCTTGATAAAGGTTGCTGAAAGTAACGTTACCCAACACTGGTCATATTTCTTAAAATACTCAAATATATTTTAAACAAGAGATTGTCTGACTATTGTGGGACAGAGGGGTGAAGAGGGGTTAAATATTAGGCCAACATAGATAAATAATCAAATGAATACTATGTTTAAGGATGGAGGACCCCACTCCCAAACAATGTTTGCACTACTACATTTACCATGGTTAAAATAATAATAGTGGATATCATATTTTATTGGTATGTAGACCTCTAATCTATTAATGTAACCTATGACTTGACAGATGATTAAGTTAGTTAGTTACGTTGTTTTCAAAATTAGGCGTTTTGAGGGGGCTCAATGCTGCTCTTAGAGACGAAGATGAAAAAAAACAAACATTACTAACAAAAACACATATTCCCAATAGTTGTTTTACCCCAGCATAATGGCTGTTAGAATTAGTTTTCAGGCAGATGGGAATATACTTCAAAATGGGCATGTAAAGCGAATATCTTTAAAACGTTTATCCCGGGGGAGCATACCCCTGGACCTCCCTAGTTGTGGCAAGTTTTCTCTATCCACACAATGTTCTAAACCTTTTTCACCCGTTTGCATGCCTGTTTTAAGTAGTAATCGGTCAGTAATGTACCCTTGGTCCCCAGTTGAGTCAATATTAAGTTTACTTCAATTAATTAAGCATTGAGGATGCTGTGTTAATGGCCAGAAAGCTGTTCAAATTAGCTAATGCGCTGGCAGCTTTAATAACTGCCACTAATATAGACTTGTTTATAACCCCAGAATAATCATCCTTTCAGTTAATTTAATTATTAGTGGAACTCCCCCAGCACTCAAACCACTATTGTGATGGGAAAATCCCCCGATGGGACAATTAATGTTTCCAGGGGCAAGTTATAAATCCTAAGGGGTTAAATGGTACTGCCCTATGTGTGACAGTGTATGGCTACGATCAACAAACTGAACAAAGTCAAATGCGCAATGTTGATACCATTGTATTAATATGAGTAATACAAGTTACAAAGTAATATTTTAGTTAAATATTCTAATTCTAGATTCTAGAATATTCTATAATTCTACAATATTGTAGAATAGAATATTACTTTACTGTGCAGCCTGGGTCAGAAATGTGCTTCATATATTTCATATGAATAATATAATGAAAAAAGATTTTTAACAATGCATTTATTGATTTTCAACAATACTAAGACAAAAATCAACACAGACACAAGTGTCAAAACATTACTATGGCCAAATAATAATAAAAATAATGTATAATACAAATAAAAGAATATACAGGTGAAATTTAAAATAAAAGATATTAAAAATCTGCTTATACCCAACCTCTCATCACATATGGATTCAAAGGTCTCCTTTCTACTCATCAAAATATATAGCATTTTCTCCATTGACAGGCATGAAGACCTTCTTGAGCCACTGGCCTACATGTGGCCTATTTACATTTTTCCATGATAAAGTTATGGAGCAAGTATATGTTAATAAGTGGTTTCTTTTGGTTTCGAAAAATTGGATCATTTGGATATATGCCCAGTATGAACAATTTAGGGTGTAGATTTATGTCCAACATATTATATATTGCCTGGGATGAAACGACTGACATCTGCCCCTTGGTTTACCTGGTTTTAGAATTAGAGTGATTAGGGTTCCTCTCTATGATGGGGGGAGCAAACCATTATCAAATGATTGCAAAAACATTTTGAAATGTTCAATACCGATAGGCAGCCCATCTGGCCCAGCTGTTTTCCATGCCTTCATAGAATCAATTGCCTGTGATATTTTGTCTGCTGTCAATCTGGCATCAAGTCTACTCCTGTAGGCTGTAGTCTTCTGAAATCTGAATGAATTCAAGATTGTCGAGAAATCTAGCTTGAGCATCATCATTAATGGAATGCTCAGAACTGTGCAGTTTCATGAAACATCTCAACGGGGTCGACGGCCAAAAGGCTTCCAGGCTTCCCTGCTTAACTTTACCTAATTTTTTCATCCCCCTACAATTCCATGAAGTAATTTTAACCATCACACACTGAGACATAACCTATAACATATCCTCCTTTCTTCCCCGTGGTGGATTTGAATGAGAGTACTCAGAACAGGAGAAGGCTTAAGTAACTGTAACCCTATCCCACTGCGTTCCCGCTGCCTGCTAGCACCCTTGCTCACTGCTGGTACTCTGCGTTGTGTTGTTAATGGTCGGCGCGTGGCGTGGAGTGCATAGGCCAGTGGTTCTTAACCTTATTGGAGGTACTGAACCCTGCAAGCTTCATCAGTGCATTCACCGAACCCTTCATAATTGGACAAATAAAATATGATTTCTTCAAAACATAGGTATATGTTTTATTAGTGCACAAAATGAACCATGCATCAGTTGCACACAAAATCACAAAAACATAACTCAATGAATATTTACTGCAAATCAATGTGACTTTTGCTGTTGCCTTTCAGATACAAGTTCAGAAATGTTTTGCTTTGTTCAAAACGCTTTAAAAGTTTTTTTATTTATTTATAAATTAATATTTTAAAATTACATTTTATATTGTTATCGTAATTTATCTTTTAATAAACTAGTTTATCATGGAAATGTATTTTGTGTAACACATTTTTACCAAGCAACTAAGTATTTGTAATCTAACACGGCGAAGAAAACGGCCCGACATTGCTAGTGTGAACCGGGCTATACTGTGTGTGTCTTGACCCCTGCCGAACCCTTGAGACTGACTCAACGAACCCCTGGGGTTCGATCGAACCCAGGTTAAGAACCACTTAGAGCTTTTTTACTCCCTTCCGATCAATGGTCAGCTATATCACCTTTGTTGTGGTTCCGCCCCCAGGAACATGATTGGTCGAAACAAATTTGAAGCGAAAGAAAGTGAAACGCCCCTTTGCACACAGATGTGAGCTCGCCTGCCATGATTTGTGAGACTAGTTGCACGCTGCAACGTCACGGCTAGATTCCTATAAACCCTACACACCGCCTTTCACAATGGGTGATAGAGGGGCGGGGCTTGTAAAGAGGATATAGAACAGAAATTGGGCAATTTATGTTTTTTCTTTCCTTCTGCTTGCCCATCTGTCCTGTAGGTTTTACTAATGAATGGTAGAGGGGGTGGGGGGTGTGTGTGCGTGTGCGTGTCTAATGATAGTGTTGAGCACTGGGTGGGGTGTTTATTACATAGTTTGTGTGTGTGGAGGGCAGTAGAGCACAATAGAATAGAACAATAGAAGGTTTTAGCTAGCAGACTTTCCCTGTTGCTGACACACTGGTGGTGTTGCTTCTTTTAACTGCTTTGATTAACTGCCCAAAATGATCAGGAGTTTAAAATGCACCCCCTTTAATATAAAACATATCAATAGCAGGTGTTACATTTGGAAAACGTTCCTGAACCAAGAGAATAACGTATGGGCCTATAACCTACAGTGGGATAGTGATGCATGGTGGAGGTCTGATGTGACTCATCTGAACCCCCCCCCCATGCTCCTAACTCAGTGGTTCCTACCTTTTTTTGTCAGCCCCCCCTCCTTTGGTAAAAATAAGTAATGCCTTTTCAAATCATTTGTACATTTCATGTGTAAAGGTGGTTTGCCTTAGGGATAAGACTTGTAGCAGTAGGGGAGGTTGATTAGCCCTGCCTAGGTCTATAAACAAACCACTCAATAAATGTTTTACTTAATTTGTAGCATCGTAAAGGGGTGTTGACGTGGCAGACGTTTTTTACCCAGAGTGACTTGCAGTGAAGGCCTAACCCTAACCCTACAGGTCAACGTTGTCCAAATAAACTGACGGTGATACAGTGTGGACCCCCATCTTGGTGCTGAAAACCCAAAGTTTGAATGACTAGAGCCACTTATCATCATTACCCCAATCAACTCCCAACTGCTAACGTGTGTGTGTGTATGTGTGTGTGTGTGTGTGTGTGTGTTAGTGCATGGGTGGGTGGGTGTGTGTGTCTGTGGAGGTGTGTGTGTGTGTGTGTGTCTGAGGTGTTGACAGGTGTGCTTGAGAGTGGCGGATTCGTGCTCTTGACACGTACAGCATGGGACGGAGCGACCAATGATCATTTGAGTACGTTTGCATACGAACAGTATCGGTGTGTTGGTGTGTTGGTTGGTTGTGTGTGTGCGTGTGCGTGTGTGTGTTATTAGGTTCCTAGGAGGCGGTTGTTATGCGTATACCTGCTGTTTGTCCGTTTGTCACCTGATCTGCGCTCGCTGTGCTCAGACGGCCCTCAGAACTCGCCTTTCATCCCCACACACACACACACACGCACACACACACACACACACACGTCGCTGCGTGATGTCATCGATTCTGGGTGCCATAGCAACAGCGAGCGAGGAACCGAAGCGAGAACGGAAACATGGAAGAGAGAGAGAGCCCCCTCCTC
>OMKP01091952.1:0-14780 GCA_900302375.1 Bathygadus melanobranchus | reverse complement strand
CCCGTCATTCATTTTTTTATTGAGCTGTAGTTAGATTTGTTTTTTTGTGTACTTGTCAATGTATGTTGCAGACACTTCACTGCACACCCATCCTTGTCCACACATACAAACAAGAAGTTCATGGTTCAGGATTTTTGTTATATATTGAACAGATATACGACCCAAATTTAGCTGTGCCAGAATTTCACACCGTAATGGGTATGGAAAAGAAGCCAATTTGAAGTTGCACTAACTCATTGTTTTAATGAAGAGATTAGTTCTCTTGGTTTTTCTTCTTCTTTGTTTTTGAGTTGGGCTTCCATTTTCTTTATTGTCCATGCAGGACAGTAAGATCTTATATTAAATTGAGACAAAGCTCAAACATAGGTGAAGGGGAGCGATGGTAACCCTGACCCAACCTCAGTTGGAGGAGTTCATGTATCTCAAAATTGTACTCACAAGCGAGGCCAAAAAGTCATCATCGGCCACCCGTTGGTGCAGCCTCGCGTCAGGCCACGGTGAGGAGACCCAGCTCTGTTGTCAGGAGAAGCTCTTCGTTTGCAGGTGAGTCTGTCCCAGTCTGTCCGTGGGATCCGGAAGACGCTACAAACATCATGCGCCGCTGCTTCAGTGGTGTGTCGGCCGTGTCCGACTGGCGAGGAAACCCGCGGATATTCCAGGATGCAATGGAGGGATTGTTTGTTTTGGGTGGTGGGAGAAAGTGTGAAAGACAGCTCCACCTACCCTGTGGTGACCACCACCCGACTTACACGTTGTGGACGGATGATGGAACCCTCAAGCTCTGCAGGAGGCGCAGAGGTTACGAAAGCGTCAACATGTTATGAATGTCCATTTAGTTATTTTGCCCCTCGCCATGATCCCAACGCCATCCAGTAGCACTTTATGTGTCTGTCAGGTCACTGTCGTAGTGGAGGAAGGGCAGGCAACGTCATGGACTTTGGTTTAAATAGGGAAGTCTTACTTTGCATTTCTTATTGCTTATCCCTTTTAGTTTTATTCCAAAACACAGAATTTAAAAAGAAAACTCTTCCAGCAGAGTTCATATTCAGGGGGTACATTTAATGACTAACAGTAAACTACATTTAAAGCATGATCCCACATTACTATAGAGCAACGGCTAATTATACAAAAATGCATCTAGGACCCGGTGATTGTTGTGACGCCATACTTGGTGAAACCATCAAATGCATATTGCAAGTTCACATTTTGAATATTATTTATTCTTATTTATTTGATGTTACACATGGGGGTGGACTTTTATTTTTGTTGGAAGGTTTCCATGAATGGCGAAGACATTTATTAAGCCTGAGCGACCACCACCGACTCCCATCCATTTCAAGTCGTGACGTCTCTCCCCCAGTTTGCGTTAACCGGTGCTCTTGACTTCAATTCCCACTCGGTGTCGGCCGTTCATTCCATCCGAGCGAGGCCCGGCCTCGGAGCGAGGCTCGGCCTCGGACCGCGTGTGTCCCCCAGCTCCTACGCTAGACTCCTCAGTACCGCCGCCGCTGCTACGACTCTCTGCTGCTACTGCTGTTTGCTTTCAATGTTGTCACATCAGCGCTTTAACACCTTTAAGTTATCCAGCTGAGACTCTTTGGTTCGTTCTACACATGCAGTTGTTAACCTCCCCCTGGTTTGCATGTTAGTCTAAGCGTACGTGAAGTCATTGGGAGCCTGATTGCGACATTGAAGCAGCCACAGGACATCACTTGCACTCAAATAGTCCAATCCTTAGCGTGCCTCACTTCCAATGGTGCTTGTTTTTCCAGTGGTCTGTTTATTTGTACGATGCTGTATATAACTTTAATATATTAATATATTATGCACAGATCCTACCCAATGGGTAGAAAAGCCCATATGAGAAGCATTGTTAATACTGTAACATAACATAAAAGATTATATATAAAAATAAAACAAATTGTGAGCCCAGCAAGTGTTTTTACGAATGCCTACAAAATGTTGCTTTGTCTTTTTAGAAAGGAAAATAAAGATGCTTACACATTAACCTGCTGCTGAACCTTCTCTATACGGGCGGAGCTTCTCTGCCCAATCATCCAATCGAAAACCTTCCAGTTGGAATTGTCCCCGCCCCTCTTCGGTCTTAAGGTCACCTTGAGCAAAACTTTACTGTTCTGTCCTTGTGAGCTGCTGTCCACAGCCTTATTATAGCCTCATTAAAGAAAATATGCAACATAAAAGTGTACTTTACATGGAAATCTAAATAAAGGAATCTTTCTGTAACTGCTGAATTGAGTTGTGACGCCATATTGCTGAAATAAGTGGGCTTCACTTTCAACCAATAATATCTTGTGGGTTTCATCATATGAAGCTGCAATGGGATAACGCACGTCTGGACCATGGATGTGTTAGCATGTTGTTACTGATGTAACATTGAAGGGGAAAAACTTTGCAGCTTTAGTCATCTTTTACGTGAACTGGTTTATATGTATGGAGTTCAATTCCACTGTAAAGTATTGGAAGTGTAAGGATTTGTGTAATTGAAAAAACATTCGTTGTGGTTGTACTTAAAGGTGCAATTGATAACATTTTTAGATAAGACAAATAATAAAATAAATAATACATCCACAGAGCCTTTAGAAGCGTGCAAAATAAAAGTATCACTTTTCCTGAAAAAAATGTTATGATTGTGAATTAACCATTTAGGAAAATGTTACGGGTCCAAAATGAATGGTTTTTTTTAACTCTTCGTAAGATGGCTGACGTTTGGTCCCCGCGTCTAACAAGGCTTGTGAGCCAATAGTGGTATGTCTGTCATCAGCGATCGAGAGTCTTAGTAGTTGCCAGTTAGTGTGGAAAATACTGAAAAATGGCTTAGTTTGACGTAAGCGCCCGGCTTCACTCCGGTACCAATCCTGAGTGCTCATTGACATAGCTAATGTATATAGCTTCATGTTGCAAAATAAATTACTTTTTTGTACTCTATTACTCTATCACCAAAGGTGAATCACTTGAGATGACGTCAGTCATAAAATACGCAGGCTGTGCAATGAACTGGCAACCACTGAAAGGAGGAGTGCGACATCTAGTGTCTGAATGTTGTCAATTATCAATTGTACATTTAAAGGGCCCCTATTTTACCACCAGGTGTGAGTGTGATTAGCCATTACAAGCCAAGTCAAAATTGTCATGTGACTAAAATTGTCATTGTGACATCACAAGTGGGAGTGTCCACCCATATGTATGACAACTAGACCAGTCTAGTCCAGTGGACTATACAAACTGGTAGGCTTATCTATGTCCTAGTGGACACTCCCACTTGTCACTGTGTCACAAGGAACATTTTAAATGAAATGTAATCACTCACACCTGGTGGTAAAATGGGGGCCCTTTAAGATTTGGGAACATGTAGGTGGTATTTGAAGTTGCAGAATACAACATTTGTAAGATTGGGTTTGCAAATCTGTAACGTCATTGTGTAATTTATTTTACATTACAACTTAATTTTGGTAAGTGTGCACAAAACTCATTGAGTAGAACTCTACAACTCCTTCAGAAATAATCATAGAAACCATCAAAAGGAAGAAGGCTGCCATGAAACGTATGAAGACAGATGCCACCTCTATGGAGTTTTGTCCCATTTATGAAATGTATTAAAGGTTGTATACGTAACAATGACCCCATGTGTTTCAAATTGGTACTGCAGTCCAAATTCACAACAACAGAGGTTTGTCTCTGCTGCCCCATCCTCCCCTTGAAGCTCAAGTGTGTTGCCAGGTTGAGGACACTGAACAAACACGCGCAAGACAAACTGAGCGCAACATTGAGACACGTATTCGGTGGTGACAATGGCAAGCGGTGATGAGTCCTACACTAAGTACACATCAGCAAAAGGTTGACATTTCAAGCCTACAGGCAGCAGTGCCTCAGTTGGGATTAATGTATTTTACCTGTTCAGGAGAATATTAGCCACCTCGGCAGCCATCTTGAAATCCTTCTGGTCTCTAAGCTGTCTCCATCTTTCAAAGTGTTTTAAAACGGCTGTGATCACTGAGCTTTTTAGGTCAGGTAGAATCTAGTACTATCTCATTTGATCCAGTGTGTTTGCTTGCTTGGCTGGAGCATGCGGTGTTTGTGTGCCAATTTGTTTTATATCTGGCAACACAGGATGCAGTGGGCGGAGTCAACACAGACCAAAACAAAAACAAACAAGCTCAAAGGAGAACATTCTGGCTGTAGCATTGTTGTAGTATTGTTGTTGTATTTCGACTGTCTGTTTCCTTAATCTCTTTGTACATTTTTTTTACCTTGAAGCTCTCAAGAAGTCAAATCAGTTGTGTCACTAGTACTGGCTGAACCGATTACTGGAGGACAACACTCTTAAATCTAAGACTTAACTATGCACAAATGTATGTTATCTGGAATGAACAGAAGTATATCATTTACATTTTATATCCTAAATGTAGATGTGTAAATTAAACCTAGTCCATTTTAAGGTATAGGTCACTCTAGTGATTTGGGTATATGGATGAGACATCTGAATATATTTTTGTAGGATCCTATATGCTGGTATGTCCCAGCACAACTACATCTACGTTCATTCAGTTAGAAAAATTCAGACTACACTTCCAACAAGGACGTTAAACCAACATACGGAACTACAAACAGATTGAATGAAGCCAAGTCTGAGTACACCCAAACTGAAGAAACTACAAGGCATAAAGTAAATAAAAATGTTTAATCATACCAACTACTGAGTAAGAAAAAGACTATTGCATGATAAAAATCAAAACCAACACCAACTCCCACTCATTTGCAAATGTCAGATTACATTTGAATGGCAAACAAAAACATGACAAACAGACAGAGGAAAATATCACATTGAGACAACCTATAAGAAAGAGAAAGATTAAGAACTGTGAGCATCACTGAAGAAAGGATCATCCAACAGTGAAACACAACAGCAGGGAAACGGAATTGGGAACTGATTTTGTGGCATCCAAATCTTCCTTAATGTTTAAATGATTAGCCTACTTAAATGTTTTCCTCTTTACCCCATTGGATAACACAAATGTATTAACTACAGGATTTGAACTACATACATTTATCCTTGAAAATGTTGCCCTTCGCCCTTGAATTTTAGCATCCGATTTAGCAAAGTCCAAATGTTGGAGAAGGGTTCAGATGTTTTGTCAAGGTTGTGTCAAGGTGCCTTTTTAAAATTCTAATTCAACTGCTGCCATTGAGTGTTTGGGGTGATCAAACATGTTCAGATGGCTGAAGGGTCTTACCTGAACATGGGGGTTTGAAGGTCATTTTAATCCTGTGTCTCCATGCTCTCATCCTCCCCACCTCCTTCTTCCTCCAGCCCCTCATCATCCTCCTCCTCCTTCCTCTCCGGCGGCTTCTCATAAGCCTTCTCCGAGGGCGTGACGATCACGCCATCCCACGTGGACATTTCCAACGCCAGATCTAAAAGACGGTTTTATCGTTTATTACACTTGATCAGATGTTTGTGGAGGAGATGTTTTGGGAATATACAGGCATGTTAAAGGGTAATGTTGAAACACCCAAATCAAACCCATAGAAAATCTATGGTATGAAACTGAGGAAACTTTTCTTGACTTTAGAATAAGTGGAAATTAGTGGAAACTAATGGGACATTTAGTACTCGGTGTATTTGATGATCTGTTGGGTATTCCTTGCATCCCTACTGCATGCTATGGATGGTTTCCATGGTACTCACTTTCTCTTGCCTAACTATTATTACAGTATCAAGCTGCGTTTCTACCGCAGGAACTAGGAACCTTTGGAGCAACTTGGAACCGAGGTCTATATTAAGTTCCGGGTCTCTGCTCGGAGGTAGGCAAATTCCAAAAGTTCAGGAACTTTGAAGGTGAAGCGGTGAACATTTGTTGCGTTTCAGTCCAAGGTGTTCAGCAACTGTTGCACTGCATGGTGACAATTTAACAAGAAAAGAAACTGGAAGCTTACAGCTTGCATCTCCTTCCAGGCCCAAGATCTTCCTGTATCCTCCGTGAGACAGGACCCTCACCAACGTCTGGGCTGTGAAACACACCATGTCCTGGCAAAGAAACAAAACACACACGTACTCCATCTTAAGGACAAACAATCAAGTCAGAAGTACAGCGCCATTAACCAGGGAAGCAGATGTTGTGAAACGCTTGTTTGTGATCATTACATTTCAACGCCTTGGGGCGGGTGGGTGCCCTCCCCGGGTGGGTGCCCTCCCCAACCCAGCCCTCACATTCTGTCAAACTAATGAAAACTTCCAATTCCTCAATTAAAACAACAAATGAGTATGTACCATTATTAGGGGTGGGAGAAAAATACTAAATAAACCTGATACAGGATGGTATCACAATATCGTATTGATACACGGACGCCAAGTATCAATCTTAAAAACTAAATAATAACTTCAGTCCACTAGATCTAGTCTGTATGCTTGACAATCCCATTTTGTTGTAATAAAAATGTTTGAAATGAGATGAACAGACTGAAAATTGCATCTTATTGCAGTTGAACATGCTCAGCATATTGCAAAATGTTTAAAATCACAATAACATGGCACTGTGATAATATGGTATGGGGGGCCTCGAACCATTAAGTACAATGACACGTACATTATTCTGGAAGACATTAAATGATGCATTTCCTCATTTGGAAGGGAAACTGAGTCACATGAAACTAAATAAAAAGCCACCTTGCATTCGACAGGCATGTGATTGAACATGCGACAGGCATGTGATTGAACATGCGACAGGCATGTGATTGAACATGCGACTACTTGTATGCAGGAGAGCTAACCCTCCGCTGAGCAGTACACATCGTTTGACGGAGGCAGATTCCGTCAACTACGGCAGCTCGTCAAACACGACGACGTTTACGACCAGAAAAACAAGACAATGAAATATAACCTGCTGTTCCAGTGTCATGACCGTATGCACCCGGAAGTTGCCGCTCTCGCAGGGATCTGTGATTCCCACAGATCCCGGAAGGAAGAGACCGGCTGCGAGCATCTGGAGGCAACGCCTGAGGAGACGAGGGAGGAACAAACATAACGCA
The DNA here is from genome assembly GCA_900302375.1 of Bathygadus melanobranchus. Taxonomy (NCBI): domain Eukaryota; kingdom Metazoa; phylum Chordata; class Actinopteri; order Gadiformes; family Macrouridae; genus Bathygadus; species Bathygadus melanobranchus. The sequence goes on along the minus strand of OMKP01091952.1, from coordinate 7,733 downwards.
TTAAGAAACATTTATTAAATACTAAATCAAGAGGACGGTCAGGTGGGTGGGGCAATGTTCAATGGACAACCACTTCCTTTATTCACTTGAGGGATTCTGGAACAGGGCCTTGTGTCGACAGAACACAATACATCCATGCCTTGTAACAGTTAGTGATACTGAGTGACGCAGCCCGCTGTTTGGATCATGGATACTGCTCAGTAGTTGACCCGGTGGTTACCCGGGTGGCGTACCATTCCCGGGGAATATCGCAGGGCGCAAAATACGGACGCTACAGTCACTTGGATTACCCACAATGCATTTCGACAGGAGGAACCGAAACTTTTAAAACAGGGTTGTAGCGTCAACAATGATGGCCATCAGATTGAATTCCGTGACACAGCAGTACGTCCTGGCATACTAATAGTACGGCAGAAAACATTACACACTGCAGTGTGCAGTTTGGGACACAACCTAAGTGAATGACTAAGTGAATACTAGAGATGAATAGAGAGAGATGAATAGAGGGGATAACAAACCTGTAAGCAACATTAAGAGACAAGGGCTGTCTGGATGGGTTGTTCATCACTGCAGAATGCCCCTGGGAGAGAAGAAAGCAGCCTGCTCATTCATCAGTCATCTCAAGCAGTTGTGTATTTCAGTATACATTTGAGTTCAAATACATTTTAACAAAAGCATTCTAGTTTTGTAAAAGGTAAATGGACTGCATTTAAAAAGCACTTTATCCAAAGCGCTTTACATTTGCCTCACATTCACTCATTCATACACCGCGGTGTGAACCATGCAAGGCAACGACCAGCTCGTCCTCGGGTTAGGTGTCTTGCTCAGGGACACCTCGACACTTAGCTAGGGAGAGCAGAGGAATTGAGCCAGAAACCTTCCGATTGCCAGACTACTGCTCTACCTCCTGAGCTACTGCCTCCCTGTCCTTTGCAAGCCACTCTTGCATTTTAAGGGTAATTAGACTTCTTACAAATGACCAATCAATGACCTGCAGTGTTCACCACATGTAGACATATATCCACCAATATAACATGGTTGGTCAAGACATCGCTAAAATCAGCACAGGTTCTCACTTTAACTTTCTTTTATCTCATTTGGTAGATAAAAGATAAAAGGACTATCTAAGATGCGCATTGTGGAGATCAGGTGCAAGGGTCCAAACGTACCAGCAGGTCCAGGATCCAAGGCGTAAGGGGTTCAAACCCAGGGAAGCGCAATCTGAGGTCCTTAAGGAGCCGAATGAGCACCTTCACCCTGAATTAAAAAATTGTAACAAATTAGAAATACGTCACCAGTCTGAAAAACAACCCAACCGCTAAGAACAGTTCACTCACGTTGACTGTGAGGCGTTCTCCTCGAACCAGCGGGCATGGCGTATGGCAGCAAGGGCACTCTGCAGCACCTTGATGTCCACTGGAGACAAGGAGGGAAGACATGCTCGTTGTTTACTCCAAGTCCATAAAGATAAAGGGTGGATGATCATTGGTTCATCCGTGTGTGTGTGTGTGTGTGTGTCTCACAGTGCAGCTCGGGGTCCAGCTTCCTCAGGTTGGGTGGTACAGTGGTGATCAGGATCTTGACGGTTGCGTCTGCCGAGCTGATCTCGAAGCCCGTCTCGTTGGTGAGCATGGACAGCACTGAGGGAGCATATGAAGAGATCAAGAAGGGTGCGGTTTCATTCTGCTCGCTGCAATCGCAACTACCTTAAAACCGACATATTTGAAGCGAGTTGTAAGACAATGTAGTGTGGAGGAATGTGTATTCAATTCATGTTTGGTTAAAAGATGCGTTCATTCGTTCCGTTCCCAGATAGAGCAGAGCGCTCTTACCTTCAGCGGGGTCTTGTGCGTGAAGGGTCTCCACTACTTTGTTTCCAAGAGCTGCAACTGCTTCCACTGCAAGAGAAATGTTAGGTCTGAGCTTACCCAAGAACCAAAATGCCCACAAGCATACGAACGCAATGGAGCCAAATGGAATAAATACTGGACTGACATGTAGGCAGGATCTTCAGAATGACCACCAGGTCAGCAACATTGTGTCCAGTTGTCATGGTGCCCTTCTTGTAGGATCCTACTTGGCGCACCTCTTCGATTTGCTAGGACATAAAATGTAAAAAAGAAATTAAAAACCATCAGTGTCACATTTTTGTGTGTGTGCCTTTACAGCAATACATTGACTTGGATCCTTTCTTACCCGAATGCCTTTGAACCTAGCATTTTAGCTCATTTAAGCTAATAATGTAAATGACACGTGGCCTTAGCACACACTAAGGAACTACTTGATGTTTTCATCAAATTTGGTTTAGTTTCTTGTGTTTCCTACCAAAATAGAACAATTCCTGAACCCACCATATTTCCTAGAATCTAGGAAGCATCCTTGCATACAAGAACATATCAAGTAGGACCAAACCTAATTGGTCTGATGGCAGCAGGATCAATGATCTTTAACTCACCACTTCAAAGTTTCCGGGGGCAACGATGAGGTTGTCAATTACATTGTTGATCTTCGTAACCAAAGACAAGATGGAGGACTGCATGGAAGAGGTGAAAACAGTGAGCAAAGCCCAGCGCGTGCATCTAGACGACCGTGACTGTCAACAGGGGGAGGCTGGGACACTACCTGCTCAGACTGTGTAGGACTGAGATCCTGGTTGCGTTTGAGCAGACACTCACTGAACGCGGTCTCATCACCTGCTGGCTTCACTCTGGGAAAAGCCATTTCACACTGGATGCAAACGACATTGAATGAACCAAATTAGACATGATTGGTTTTTAGTCTTCAATGATCGAGATTCAATATGAAATGTACACAAGAAAATGAACTATTGGACAAACTAATAAGAAAGGTTTGGATCAGAGTTTGCATTAGGGCTGGGCGATACCACCAAAGTCTTGTATCCTCGATAACGATACACATCACGATATAGCATGTTTTCTGGTAATTCAATAAATAGTCTATAGGAAAAAAACACATTATAAAGCCTATTTGTGTATACTTCTCATACTTGAGATTTTTGATAAATAATCATCAGTAATGTGGATATAATGACTAAGTGGCTAAGGCAGGAAAAGACAACACTTATCTAGATATCTAGTGTCATATCACAACAACGACATAATAGGCATATTGCCCAGCCATAGTTTGCATTAGACTGCAAATGTCGTTTTTTGTCTGATAAAAGCAAATGGAAGCTTATCAATGTAAACGATTTTTGAGATCATTGGCACATTTAGTAATTACCCAACCTCTTCTTTTACTTACCACATAGAAATCAAACGGTATGTGTGGAACAAAAGGTCGGTACCTGAAACAGGATTCAAAAGTAAGATCATCCATTCAACAAACTCAAACAGGAGACATAATAACTGGAATAACTCCCAGTCACATCTTTTACCCTTGCACAAGGCCGCCACGGGATCCAAACCTGCCTCCCCGGCCCCTTCCACGATCTCCTCTGTAGAACAGAACAACAATGCACACATGACTACATGATAGTTATAGTAACAACAGAGCTGAAGAACAGTATTAACATGTTAAATCGTGTTCTGACTGCACATCGCAAAATGTACCTGAGGTACAAATCCCATTCTTGTGATGTGCATGATTGTACGAGATGTAGTGTATAGATTACAACAAACTCTGCAATATAGATACATGCTTTTAACAGACACCATGATTGGTGAATCGTTTTTCAAGCCATATCAAATATCGGATTGCTTGAATCCCGCAGGAAATAATATTGAATAATGAAGCAGTGCAGTAATTCATTCATTCATTCATTCATTCATTCATTGGCACACTGCTTGGCTGGATGCCGAAATGTACATACAGACAAATGTATTGTAACGACAGACAAATGTCTAAAAATGTAATTAGGCGTCGATATTATGATGGTTTAACTGAGGTTGCAAACGACTGCTAGCTACACGAGCTAACAGGCGACAATGTACTGCTAGCTAACCTATAGCCTCTAATAGCATGCGTTAGTTACACATCAGTTACAGATGATTTCTAATTAAACATGTATACATGCGCTTCACTTGCCTCATTGTGTACGACGTTTTGATAGTTTATAGAAATAACTACAAAGAAATGGCCCTAGAAGCAGTCCTGCAAAGATGTAAACCGGAAGAAGCTGTTGATGTTGTTGTGAGTTCTTCCTGGTTACGTTCTTCTTCTACTGATTTTGTAATCAGTAGACCCTCACCGCCACCGTCTGTACAGGAGTACGACTGATAATAATGATGTCATTTACTTTTATTGTATTTCTTCATTAAGCTGTTGGCTTCTCATTGACTCATGACTCGTGAATAAGCTGAAACACGTGCACATTTGAGCCTATTTTAATCCCCATCCTCTGTTTTAAATCTAGTTTTTACACTACAACCTCCTCGGCCTACTGATCTCACTCAATTATATAAGCTCCCCACACGGTTCAAGCAAAACATCTCACATCAATTATTTTGACATTGAGTAACTTTAGTCAAACCACACCCAAGGAATTTGAAAGAAGAAACCCTTCCCACCTCTCTTCAATATGATTACATGTGAATTCCTCTCATTTCCCACCTTTTTGTGGGTAACTACAAATACATGTTTTTGTCTTCTCAACTGAGAATGAGAACCTCTAGCTGAACCTCTAGTCTAGCGCTAAGCAACCGCTGCTGTGACCTCGCCATGACACAGACACTTGACTTTAATCTTGTCTGTTTCGTCAACCATAAAAGATTAGGTTAGGGTTAGGGTTAGGGTTAGGGTTAGGGTTAGTAATCAGTAATCTGCTCTCGCCACTCTTCTGGCCTTGCTTCACTGCCTCTCCATAGGTTTGTTTTAGGTTTGCATTAGTTTTCGTAACTTCCGAGAGGATTAGCATTATGTCCTTGTACTGTTCAACACATCTGATCACCTGATCACATTTAAACAATGGAGGCGTTCTTTGGTAATTACAGCTTCTACATTTACATTTAGCAACAACACAAACCTAGCATAATTATAGTGTCATCATATAGTATTATTGTATCAGAATCAGAATCAGAATCAGAATCAGAAAAGGATTTATTGCCAAGTAATTTTCACATTACAAGGAATTTGGCCTGGTCAGTCGGTGCAACAATAAACAATAAATACAAGAACAACAAGAAACGATGTGATGAGGTGATAATATAACTATATTGTTGTATAAAACACATTTTGCTTACATCCAAAATAATTCAAACACAAAGATGAAATAAAGAAGGCTGAGTAATAGGAATAGGCTAGCCGTCCAGAGCCCTACGTATATAGGGCTGAAGTGCCTTCAATCGTTTTATTTATCAGCCTTTGTTTGGCTGTAGGTTTCCTCTGTTTATAAATTTTTTCAGGCTATGCTTGGCCTACATATGAATGTAGGTTGGCAGCTATTAGGTTCAACCATGGGCCACTTCTTTCATGATTAGATAGGATAACTTCCACTCATATTTTGTTGCTACCACCACAAATGGACAAAGATTTGTAACTTTTGTTTATGCAATATTGCAAAATTTGCACATTTTATGCAATATTGCAAAATCTATTATCGTAGGCCTACTTGAAGCCAAGTCAAACCAACGCTCAAGAATGTTTTATGGGCTTTTGGATAGCAGAGAAATACTGGTATAATGGTCTAATAATGGTCTTGTACGTGGACGTAGTTAGGGAAGGAACATGGTGCTTGTTTTCATATTGACATAACATCAATTCAACAATGGGACAAAAGGTTCATGCAGTGTAAATGTATTCATTGTTTCGTGTTCTTTTTTTAACTCAAGATTAGATATCACTTCATGCCAAACAAGTTCCATGGCAGTGATGTTGTGAGTGAGTGAATAAAGTTTTATGGTGACGCAAATATACTTTAATAATAAAGTGACTCAAAACAAACATAGAAAAGGTGTCAGTCATTTCAAGGACCAACCTCTCGGCCAAGCCCGTGAACAAAACGGGTGGATAAATGTTTGAGTGGAAATAATGTGCAACATTTGATCAGATATTGTCACACATCATCCACAGTTCCATTCCCTGGACTAGACCGGATTCTCTTCCAAGTGTCATTATTTTACTGGCTTGTTCAAGATGGGTCAACTATCGAGATGGGTGTGGGGGATCATGCTATGCCTTACGATTTCTTCAATTTCAGGTGAGATTTTTTTTAAAAACTATAATTAATAAAGACATGAATGTACAGAGGAGTTGTTAAATGACCTTCCATTTCAAGGAATCCAATTCATATGTTAGTGAAGGCTTTCTTTGTCTTCGTGTAGACAGTCTTAAGACTATAACCTCAAACAATAGCTCCTTTTCACAGAGGCGTATAGGACAAACACAGTTGTCATTCATAACACTAATGATGGTTCTGCTCCTTTTATGTACCAGGACACGTAGACTAAACCAGGGAAGATCAGTCTGTTTGGAGCGACCCCTCTGTATGAAGACTGTTAGTTCTGGTTGAATTTGCTCCCATAGTATATGTTGTGTGAAAACCCCATAGAAACGTAACTCACGTGGGAATGTCACCCCATTCTACAATTTGATAATATCTCACACTCAACCCTCACAGGTGGTCCTGGATATGTTGTGATCGACCACAAGCCTGGCAGAAGTGCGTACTATGTGCCAATGGAGATCACCAACAGGGTCTTTAATGCCTCTCTGCGGAATCCTGACTCACAGTACTACAAGATGTTAAATGCAGAAATCAAGTTCCTGGTAAACCCACCACCACCACTACCACCAACAACACCTCTCTCTGATTTGTTGTGTTTTGCCTCATTCACATTAACTGGTTGTAATTGTAATGATAACAAACAACGAGGTACTTTAATCCATTATAATCAACCATTGGTGTGTCTTCCAGTATAATGGAATTTACAACTGTACTGAATGTTCAACAAATAAATACTACGCAGGTGTTGGCAACACAGTCTTCAGGTATTGTGACCTTAGATTCATCTTTTTTTGTGTTTGCTGGATTTGTGTTTTGCGTTGCTTTTATGTTGTTATTATTGTATTTTATTTTTGATAAATATTTATAGACAAGTTATTGAATATTTATAGACAAAACACATGTACAAGCATTACTTTTCAATGCCAAAAAGCCACAACTGAATTTAAATGTCATTATCAGCAAATGTTTGATGTTTTTTGTTGTTATTGTTTTCTACTCTTTTTGCTACTTCACAGCAATGGATCAGTTATAGCAAACTCAACTATCGTCTTTGAAACAAAAGGCATCAACCCATCAATTGTGGATTATTTTTTTCAAATGAATGTTGGCAGAGTAGCTCAACAGCTCCGTATTAACGCTACGTTTACAACAGGTACATCCTTTATTTTCACACATTAGTTGGTCTACATCCATACATTTAGCAAATCACGATAGTTGTATAGTGTTCAGTGTTTGATTTAGTTTTCTCTCATTTGTATTCTGTGTGTTCTCTAGAATCAAAAGTAATCCCACGAACAGATCAGGACACGACAACTACTACAACCTCAGTCCCTACTACAACCCCAGTCCCTACTACAACCTCAGTCCCTACTACAACCCCAGTCCCTACTACAACCCCAGTCCCTACTACAACCCCAGTCCCTACTACAACCCCAGTCCCTACTACAACCCCAGTCCCTACTACAACCTCAGTCCCTACTACAACCCCAGTCCCTACTACAACCCCAGTCCCTACTACAACCCCAGTCCCTACTACAACCTCAGTCCC
>OMKP01091945.1:1809-23052 GCA_900302375.1 Bathygadus melanobranchus | reverse complement strand
TAATATATATTTGTATACTTCAGTTTTATAGAGCAGGAAGAATACTTGAACTTTATACCATAAAATGTTATTATTTATAAAAATGTCTCGTTAAACCATTTCCTGAAGACACATCTGAATAGTGAGGTGAAAAGTTGTATATTAAGCCTAATATCAGTTGAAACCTTTGATATCAGAAGGTATTATTGTTCCTTCAATGATTCTTCAGAATGTGTGAGGTTGTGAGCGAGTAAGGTGTAGTATCCATTAGTACTACTATATACATATATACATACATACATACCGTACATACATATATACATACATACATACATACATACATACATACAGAACTGTCCCGTGTTTGTCTGCTGCAAGGAGCAGATGGCAGAGAAAGTCTGATGGCGCAAATGTCATCATTTGTCACACACACACACACACATACACGCACGCGCGCGCGCACACACACACACACACACACACACACATACAAAGCTATCCCGTGTTTGTCTGCTGCAAGTAGCAGATGGCAAAGAAAGCCTGATGGTGCAAATGTCATCGTTTATCATACCAACACACACACACACACACAGATTAAGTCAGGCATATGCAGAAAATACTTACAATAGGACTGAGCTTTGAGAAAATAAGTTGTTTTGTTTTAAATTGTTCTAGTGAGACAATGAAAACCCTCATAATAGCCTAATAAACACACCCATTACAAATAATTCTATAAGATAAGTACTGTAGCATTATGTCACAATTGACATGTCTGAAGGATTGCAGCATACCGGTAGTTTAATACTCATCAGCATGCAAGATATAGACGGCCGGGTAATGCAATGAGTCATAAAACCCAGTACTTTCCATTTCTTACACTATAAAATATCATTATGTCTACAAAGATCACAAAAGGATGCTTTTTTTTCTGGCGTATAAAACTATGGAATATTCCACAGACAACCAATGATTACTATAGTTGTGCCTTTAAGCAAGGGCAGGTAATCTTGAGGAGACAGAACGAACGTATTAAACGTAGAGAAAAAAAAATCTGTGTAGGTAGACGGCAGCCAATCAGGAGGCAGATATTTCTTGTAACCCGGAAGAAGTAACTCACAACAAAAAATTGCCGCGAACGTTATTATCCCACTCCAGTCCACTCAGTAGAGTCCAAATAATATGTGTTTTTATATCGTGTTTAATTGTATATATATCGTTTGACTCGAGGAAATATTAATAACCTCAACGGCCATGGACGAGTACGACGAGATGTACGGGATTGAGGATGACTACGACCAGCAGTTTGCTGATGAGTTGGAGGTTTTGGCCGAAATGGATACCAGTGAGTTGACAGACATGTTTTATAAAGTGTGTAGGGTGGTCGGATTATCCGACCAATAATATCGGAATATTATTTAATATAACGCTAACTGTGCTTATGTCAGCTCAACCGTTTGTTGTGTTTTCTGACACTAACAGTTGACACTAACAGTTGTACGTTTATTGAACTGTTATAACGACTCACCCGGTCAATTAGAGACCATAGTAGTAGAGGAGATTAAGATTAAAATAAAATGTAATTAATCCCGAAGGATGAATTGATCAGATTACAGCAACGTAAGAATAGAAACCATAGTGTCATAAATATAAAGTACATAAGGAGTAAATGATTACACAGTTCCTAATAGAATAACAATAACAGTATGGTAAATTTAGTCAAATAAGTAAGTTAGTAAGTAAAATAGAAAAGTCATATTGCACATTATATTCAAAGTATAGGGTTAGTCTAATATTAGCAATGATATTGAAAAAGGTAATACAAATAATAAAAAGTAATATTGCAAATGATATTGCACATTATGTTTAAAAGTAATAATAATAATAACAACAACAGTCTCGTTGTTGTATTTCATTTATTGTCAGGTGTGTATTAATTCACCAAGTCTCTCTGTTTAGATCAAAAGAATGGAGAGACTCGGGTCCAACCAGCCAGGAGTCCACCACCTTCAGAAGAGCAACTCATGCTACATGAGCCTCCCATTAGTGAGTTTAACTCAAACATCAGGGTATTAATGTGTATATGTTTTAGAATGCCTGTTTGACTGCGTTATACTGTACTATATATGTATATGTATATGTATATGTATATATATATATATATATGTGTATATGTATGTATGTCTTATAGTGAGATTAAAGACGATGAATTAATGTTTCAACTCTCCAGCCCCAAAAGCAAAGCGCCAAAAGCAGGATGCAGGTGTTGTCAAACGGCTCTTTAGCTCACAGCAGACTGATGAGGTCACAGCCCCAATGACGCGGTCTGATGACATCACCCCTCCATCCTCCCCAGAGCAATATGAATCCTCTCGTACCTTCAGGTAGGTTTTTCTTTTCCATAAAGGAGAGCCCACTCTGACCTTTACAATGACTCAGCGTGGCAGCCAGCAGGGTAGTGTATTGGCCAAATGTTCTGGGTTCAAACCCCAAAGTCCGCAGTCTAGACATCTCTCGACATCCTTGATGGCAAGATGCCTATCCCCTACCTGCTCATTAATAACCAATAATCATCAAAAGATTACTGGAAGTCAATTATATAAGCGTAAGTGACTAACAATAAAAGCGTGTGCCGTCAATGACTAAACGACTATACGGTATATATATATATATATATGTATCAATGAACTAAGGACTGCATCCTGTTCCAGGTCCACCCCAGCAGTGTTGGACATCAGTGGCTTTGCAGCGTTCTCTCAGACGCCCCAGAGACCTGCCGCGGCTCAGGTAGCAGCATCGCAGTGTGTGCTAAAGCGCCCCCCTCTGGACGGGGAGTACATCTCCGTCACGGGCTCCTCGGGAAACCGGGTCTACCTGAGGCAGAAGGAAAACACGGGGGGAAAGGTAATTAGCTGCTAATTAGCTACTGGTTACTATGGAAACACTCGTTTGACCCATTTGGAGGGCCCGACGGCCCGAAACGCAGGCTAGTAGGTGACCTGTATCCTTGTCCTAATCACTGGTGTTCTTAAAGGAATATATTCCTTTAAGAACACATTCATACATGTTTTTGGGTTAATATCTACTTCTTAGTATCTTCATGAGTAAGGGACAAAATGTCATGACCCTCTGTTTTGTATGAAACGATCCATTGCGATACACTCAATCATTGAGCCCATGAAAATTGGCCTTGCATGTACTTTAGACACGGCTTACAGCTACTGAAATATCTATCTTCTGTTCGTTTTCCCACATGGCCTCCGGTCGGTTCAGCTGGCGGATCCCAGGAGAGCTCAACACTTGGACGGTTCTTTGGGTCTCCTGTCAGAGCCCATTGAAGTCCTGAGGGAGCAGATTGCGGAGAGGGTGAGCGACCGGTTTCTATTTCACAACGTCATATAACTACAGTGTTCTTCCTGTGAAACTAAGCATACCCTGAACTAATAACAGAATGCTGTCATTCTGATGACTTTGATTACAGCACCATCAGCAGGTTGTGGAGGAATCCCAGCGCCTGTCAGATATGCTGTCTCGGTAAAAAAACTCTCTCACAGAAACATAAGACACATAAAACGGTTGAATATTACATTTACATTTACATTTAGGGCATTTGGCAGACGCTTTTATCCAAAGCGACTTACAAAAAAGTAACACATTTGTTGAAAGAGGAAGACAGCAATATATCGCTGAAGGTAGAGTGCAATTAGAGTTAAAGTTACAAGCAGTAAAGTTAGAGTAAAGTTACAAGCATTCCTGGTTGCCAGGTCAATAGAAGAACAACAACAAAATATGCGGCAGGTGCTTGTATTTAATTGTTGTCGTCACACACAGTGGTGTGACTGAGCGGTTTGCCGAGCTTGGTGGCCCTGAGGTGGGGGAGGAAGAGGAGGATGAGGACGGGAGGCGGTCTCGTCTCTGGGTGGACAGATTCTCTCCCCACCACTACACCGAGCTTCTCAGTGACGACGTGAGTTACGCTACGTGGTGCCTTTAATGTTATTTATATGAATCATTTTCATGTATGTTATGCCAAAGGACCTAAAGAACGTTTTAAAACTTGAAATGAAACTGTGTGTGTGTGTGTGTGTGTGTGTGTGTGTGTGTAGTTTACAAACCGTTGTCTGCTGAAGTGGTTGAAGCTCTGGGACACCGTTGTGTTTGGGAAAGAGAGGAAGGTACGGCCTCCTCAAGCCGACAGACACGCCCAGATCCAGAACGCGTTCAATCCCAATAAAGCTGCTCAGAATACCAACTTCAAAACCTTCAAAACCAAGAGTCAGATAACCGAAGAGATTCTGGAGGCGGAGCTTGACCAGTATAAACGGCCCAAGTTCAAGGTATATGCTCGTAAAAATGATTGCAGTTAAAGGTATACACTCGTTAACATGCTTACAGTTAAAGGTATACACCCGTTAACATGCTTACAGTTAAAGGTAGTGCTATCTACAATAGTGCCCAGGTACTTGTACTCCTGTACATTTCAAATGGAGAGAAGTTTCTTCTGAGATCAATGATCATTTCTTTAGTTTTCTTTGTATTTTAAAGTGAGTTATCTGAACACCAGTTAATCTGAACACCAGATTAACCAAGTGGTTCATCTCAGCTCTATAACCGGTCTCATCGTCTGTTAAAAGGCCTATCAGAGCCGCGTCATCTGCAAATTTTGTGGTGATGGCTAACACAGTCATTGGTATACAGTGTGAACAGAATGATTTACGCGCCATGCCACCCAGCTTCACTGTCAATAGATCTGTCTGGACAGTATTAAAGGCGGATGACAAATCAGCACACAGTATGCGCACATAAGATGATGGGGTTTCCAGGTGTTTGTAATCCTGGTTCAGAAGTGTTACTGGTGCATCCTCCACACACCCCTCTTTGCTCTGTATGCGATGAGATAAAACAATTTGCTCAAAATGTTTCATGACTACTGAATTTAAAGCTACCGGTCTAAAATAATTTCATTCAGAGAGATTTGGCTTTTTTAGGTAGTGGGATTATATTGGACCTTTTCCATAACCTCTGAATTTTATCTGTGAATCCAGTGATGCTTGAAGGAGTGTAGTGAATGCAAGGCTTAACTGCTCACAACAAGGATGGGAACACAAGGCGTGTTCCCATCCGTTCCATCAGGACCCATGGATTTTCCTAGTATTGTTACACATGTTGGTGTGCCGACCTCTCTCCAGTCCCCCTTCGGCTCGAATTAGGATGATCTATCCATCTCATAATGTGCAAAAAAGCTGTTAAGCTATTAAGCCATTGGCAAACTCTCCTGTGTGTGCAGGGTTAGTCCGCTGTGGGTTCAGGCCAACCATTGTCTTGATTCTGAGCCATGCCTCCCTTGTTCTTGAGTAGCTGCACCATTTTAGCTTTGTATTTCATAATCGCCGGCAACGCTAAGAGATTGTCTGCGATGGTAGAATTGTGTGGGAATCGTTGAATTTGTGCAGTCTGTTCCTGGCATTATCGCCAATAGTTTAGTCTACTTCTCGTGCCCTGGTAGATAAAAGGAGCAGACACATAATTCTTGTTATGGCCGACCCCTGTGTTTGTCCTACGATGACACCTCTGTGAAAAGGGCCTATTGTTACTTCCTTCAGTATTTATCAAAAGAAAGCTTTCTTATTTCTCTCTCATATTTCTAGGTGGCAATGTTGTCCGGCCCTCCAGGTTTAGGAAAGACCACTCTTGCTCATGTCATCGCAAAGCATGCTGGGTATAACGTGGTGGAAATCAATGCCAGGTACGTCAATTAGCATGGCTAATAGGGGTGTGTAGTTCAGCTTTCTGAATCAATTATGGTTAACAAATGGCTTTTTTTGTTTTTGTTTTGCCGCTTTTCATGATAGTGACGACCGCAGCGCGGAGGTGTTCCAGAAGCGCATCGACACGGCAACGCAGATGAAGTCCGTCCTGGGGACCAATCAGAGACCAAACTGCCTCATTATCGACGAGATCGATGGAGCGCCATCGGTGCGTCGACAGCGCTCCTCATTCAGACCGGCTCCGAACCGAAGCCATGTGCTCGTATTCTTAACCAAGTCCTCCACGGCTGTCTGTTTGGGTTAACAGGCCGCCATCAACATTCTGTTGGCCACTCTGAACAGAAAGGATGGACATGGCAGCGAGGAGGCCGGCGAGACTACAAAGAAGAAGAAGAAGAAGGAGACGGTCCTCCTGCGACCAATCATCTGCATCTGTAACGACCTGTAAGAGTTTGGAACGTTGGGTGGGTGGAAATGGTCGTCTTGATAGGACTGATGGACTCGTGTTGATTGGTTGTCTGTCCTGTCAGTTATGTTCCAGCGCTCAGGTCTCTGAGGCAGCAAGCCTTCCTATTGGCCTTCCCCCAGACACAGCCCTCCCGTCTGACACAGAGGCTATCAGAGGTACACACATCCACACACAAAGCAATAACAATCTTGGGTGTGTTGTGCGGGTACACGCGTGTTGTTCTGATAGCTGTGTGTTGTGTACACCTGTGTGTTTCTGATAGCTGTGTGTTGTGTACACCTGTGTTGATCTGATAGCTGTGTGTTGTGTACACCTGTGTGGTTCTGATAGCTGTGTGTTGTGTACACCTGTGTGGTTCTGATAGCTGTGTGTTGTGTACACCTGTGTGGTTCTGATAGCTGTGTGTTGTGTACACCTGTGTGGTTCTGATAGCTGTGTGTTGAAGGTACATCTGTGTGGTTCTGATAGCTGTGTGTTGAAGGTACATCTGTGTGGTTCTGATAGCTGTGTGTTGAAGGTACACCTGTGTGGTTCTGATAGCTGTGTGTTATATACACTGTGTTATATATACTGTGTTGTTCTGTGTGTTGTTGGGCAGATCTCCCGGGTGCAGGGGATGAAGACAGACACAGGCAGCCTGATGGCTCTCTGTGAGAAGACTGACAACGACATCCGCTCCTGCATTAACACCTTGCAGGTAGGGCTGGGCAATATATCCATGTTATATCCATGTTATATCCATGTTATATCGATATCGTGATATGATACACACACTTACACTCACACCCCAATCCATATCTGCCGTAAGTGTTGTCTTTTGCTGGTTTTAAAGACTTCATTACAGTAAATGTATGCCATTTTCTGAACTTACCAGACTGTTCTAGCTGTTCTATTATGTGCCTTTACCTATCTATTAGTTATTATTAGTTACTTAATCATTATATCCACATTCTGATTATTTATCAAAAATCTCATTGTGTAAATATTTTGTGAAAGCACTAATAGTCATCCCTACAATATTGCCACAACATCAAAGTATCTGGTCAAAAATATCTATATTTGATTTTGTCCATATCGCCCATGGTGCCATATCAAGGAGCTCTCTCTGTGAAGGTTCAGATGTGTTTTTGTATGGGTGTAAACTTTTGTGTGTGTGTAGTTCCTCCACGGTCGAGGCCAGAGGACAGTGGACGTGCGGACCGTCCAGAGTGTTGCCGTGGGGCAGAAGGACCAGAACAAGGGCTTGTTCCATCTCTGGCAGGAGACCTTCCAGCTGCCGCGTGTCAAACGGTAGGTGGGTGACGTCCTCAGACTCCCCCGAAAGACCTCCTCCGGCCAGACGCCTCACCCCACCGTAAGACGCGGTTGGATCAAAGTGTCTTGTTAATTGACTGATTAAATATAGTCTTATTTTATACCTGAGTACTGTCACAGCCTGTCAGTCTACGTTTGGCTCTGCGTAAAGTCTGAGATGCTGTGGACACTAAACACTGTAGCTGAATACCAATCCTACAACAGCAACGATGGCATAGGGGAGCTTTTTAAAAGCCTTTTTAAAAGCGATAGCGCCAAAACGCTCACATTTGCACACGGTGGAGACAAGACATCTAACACATACATCAAATACGTATTCAATCCCATTCAAAGTGGTCTCACGTTTAACTTGTTGAAACCTGCAGGAACCCTGTTATAGTCTCCCGACGTTACCACAGGAATGAAGGCCTCCACCATAGACATGAAATAGGATTCCACACACACACACACACACACACACACACACACACTGTTGCAGCAATCCACGGGCCGCTCTAGGACGATGTGTTCGCCAGGGGAAGTGGACCTAGGTGTGGCTCCGCTGCCATGTACGGGCGGGGTGGACTTATGGGGTCAGTGGTGAAAGCTTGGGAACTCATTTCCCAGTCGTTTCCTTGTTGATGGAGGCGCCAATAAAACATGTTTTTACAACGATAACGTTGCTGCTGATCACCGTGGGGGAGAACCCGTGTCCGGATCTTGTAAATCTCTTCACTGCCCGGTCAGAAGGTAATCGGATGATACAAAGTCATTCGGTTTTAGTTGATGTTTACGTTTACATTTGGGGCATTTGGCAGACGCGTTTATCCAAAGCGACTTACAATAAGTACTTAGTATTTGTCGAAAGAGTGAAACAATAATATATCGCTGGCGGTACAGTAAGATTTGAATAGAACAACCTTGCTGTAAAACAGCAGCAAGGTAGCCAGGATACAATGCTACACAATGTATTGTATGTACTATTTTAAGTGCCAGGATGTCCAAACATAAGTCCAAACTGGATCATAAGTGGGATCCGGGAGGGGATGGGAACAGTTTATCGGCTATTTATGCTGCTAGACAGCTTAGACATGGTAGGAACCTTATGGACAGACCATAATACTCTCTAATAGTGAGCCTGTTTTAAGGAATTCCACTGCGCTTGGACGGGATGTTGCCCCAGTCGTATCTGAGTCAGATGTCCTCTGAGATATCCTGCTCCTTGATCTGCCTACTTTGTCCCGGCTAGACCCCGTGTTGTGGTGTTGTGTGTGTTCAGGAAGCGTGTTGGACCAGGGTTTGAGGAGGATCCAGGCGAAGGAGGTGGAGCTCAGAGGTTCCAACACATCCTCCTGCTGGCCTCGTCCAGCGGAGAGTACGAGAAGGTCTCGCAGGTAAACGCGCCTTTATTTACACCCTTTTCTTTCTATCGACACAATCTAAACATGTGACACAAACACACAAAATCAGGAATCGACGTCACATAGGAACAGGAAATGCAAGATGCGATGAAGGATAAAGGAAAAGATTCAGAAATCTTTATTAATCCCAGATATTTTCCTGTCACATTTGCTGATGGAAACATTTCCCCCACTGGGATTAAAATGAAATAAAAAACAGCAGTTATGAAGAAAACGGCTTCTTCTTGACATCCATTACTGCACTTTAACCAGTTGAAGAAGATTAAGAATTGCTTCATGAATGCATACTACATAATACAACACTCAGTTACTTACTTACATAAAACTCTTACATAAAAAATGATTCAATGTTATACCTTTAAAATACCTTTTAATGTTACAAATGTTATACCTGCCATACATACATATGTTCAATGTCAGTGTGACCAATTCCTCCGCGGTCTTTCTGCAGGGTCTTTATGACAACTATCTGTCCATGCGGGTGCGAGACCCCCACATGCACATTGTGTGTGAGGGACTCCAGTGGCTGTCCTTCTCCGACCAGCTGAACCACGTCATCATGCACGGCCAGAACTTCTCCCTCATGAGATACCTCCCCTTCCTGTCCGTCACCTTCCACTTCCTGTTCGCCCACGCGCACGTCCCCCGCCTCAGCTACCCCCACAGTCAGCACGAGGTGCGGCAGACGCACGCAACACACACGCGCACACACACACACACGCAACACACACACGCAACACACAAACGCAACACACAAACGCCACACACACAAACTGAACATACACACATGCAACACACACACACACAAATGACATTGGCTAGTTTATGGAAACAAAATGATGATCTGATTTCTGGTCTCTTCGCCAGGCCACCGCTCGTCTCCAAGGCAACAGGAACGCTCTGTCCACCATGTTGGCGGAGATCCCCCCGAGTGTCAGGAGTCGGATCAGTGAGCTGAGCCTCACCGCTGACATCCTCACCCTCCTGCTGGACATCATCTGCCCCAAACTACGGCCCGTACGTCCAGACAACAACACACATAATAACAATACATGTTGTGATGGCCGTGCCGCGAGGCTGGATAGTGTCGCGGTGGAAGTGTTTGGTGTTTTCCACTTGTTCCCAGTCGAGAGGTTCTGGGTCTGAACCCCCATGTCTGCGGCCCACCTGTAGGCATCCTTGAGCAAGAAGCCTTATGACGTGCATTGATGATTATGCATCTTAAAACAATTCCCCTGTTGGTCACTTTGGGCCAAAGTGTCTGCTAAATTACTAAATAGTCAGACGGAAACATTAGCAACTAACCCCTCTCTGCCATCTCACACTACTACTACTACTCCTCCTCCTCCTCTCTCCTTTTTAACTCTAGAAACGTGAGTGGAGTGTAAAAGTCACCATTCAGAAGCACATTGAAGCCACGGCACTCTGGGGGGGTTCAAAGTTCCCAGGATCCTGCTCGTGTTGCTCACGGTGTGGCGTTCTCTTCCAGGTGAACCCGCAGCTGTTCAGCACCAGAGAGAAGCAGCAGATGAGGGAGCTGATCGACACCATGCTGGCCTACAACCTCTCGTACCGACAGGACCGCACTCCCGAGGGACAGTACACATACGTCCTCGAGCCGTGAGTGTGCACACGCACACACGCACACACGCACACACGCACACACGCACACACGCACACACACACATTGGGTGACTCTTGGGTGATGAAGGTCAATGCATGTTTTATTTTCACGTTTTGTGGGTTTGCCGTTCTATGCGGGCTTACAGAGTAATCCCCTTAAAACCTGGTGTTTGTTTGAGGAGGTGGCAGGGTGGCGTGGTGGGGCGGGGCACACAGCACGTCCCTGGTCAGATGCTTCTTTCCGACCGGAGTTGTAAGCTGTGGACTGGGGAGACTAGTAGGGCAGAGGGGAGAAGAGCGACGGGCGTACGAGGAGAACTCCACATCATCTCTCCCTCCGAACCATGCCGGCCCAGGCCCAGAGAGGCTCCTTCCTGCAGGCGCGCTGTGACGAAGTGCTGGTCACCAACGACTGGTGCCTGCCGCTGGCGGTGGCCCTGCTGCTGCTGCTGCTGGTGTACGCCTTCATCTACCTGCCCTCGCTGGCCCGCCACAACACCACCCTCTGACGGAGACCGACCTGTTGTTGCCGCCGCTAACTTACCACACATGGACACGCACACCGACTGCAAAACGACTCTTTCATTAGGCTGATTGGATAATTCCTGACCTCGAAAGTCGCAGCCGGGTGTGGCCAGCGAGTGGAAACTGAGCCGTGCGGGGATTTAGGAGGCAAAGCAGGATATTCAAAGTGGATTGATTTCGTTCAGTTTATACGTTTTTAATTAATTCTTGAACTTTCTATGTGCTCTAACTGTTTGTTTTTGTGTTGACGAATCTATCCTAAACTGACTTTAAAGACATTATGCTTCAAGTCCAATAATGATAACCTTATTGGTAGGTATGAAGTATTGAAATTGTATTGAACTGTATTGAAAAAGTCTTAATATCGATAGCTCTTTTTTGGCTATTTTCCATAAAGATGGTTTAATAAAGTGACATGTTCGACGGTAGCAAACAATAATTCAGGTTTGATGTTGGGACATTTAACGTAGTGAATGGGGTGGGTTTAGATGGGTTGGACTGTAAGAGGATTACGTTACTAAGAAAGAGACGGATTCAAGGTTTATTTGGGGAAAAATCTAAATCTGGCCGTCAGCAAACAGAGGGGGACTTTTCCTTACAGTCTCGCGCAAACTGACAAGTACACGTGTTGTAACGCCGACCCTGTGTTTGTGTGTATCTGTTGCTTTTCACACCGTGTTCTCTTTGCGTGTGTTTGTGTGCGTGCATGTGCATGCAGACGTGTGGATGAGGCGGTGAAGTTTCCAGGTCTACCTCCCAGGCGCCAGCTCACATACCAGGCTAAACAAACGATCAGCAGAGAGATGGAGCAGGAGAAGATGAGGAGAGCCGAGCAACTGATGCTGCTGCGGAACCCTGTGGCGGTGCGACTCATTTATTTACTAGACGCTGACACACAAGAATACACTAAAAACTCAACTGAAATCCACCTAAAAAGGCAATCCTTTCTGGAGCCATATTTGTTATGCCTCTGTGTGTGTGTGTGATGCAGACACAAGCACCGAAAGAGAAAGTGACGAGTACCAGTGATCCCAAGCCCTCCAAGAAGAACCACCAGCAGAGACTGGAGAACATTGTGAAGCAGACGACAGTGGAGATCAGGGTAGGACACGCGTACACGTCCGTACGACATCACAATTAGTTTCACGGGGGTGGTTAGAAGGTGTTGGTCTGGACCGAAGTCCCATCACTGCCTGCGGCTGCAGGGGGAGGACAGCGCCAGTAGGGGGAGTCAGAGAGGAGCCACCACAGTGAATCAAGGTTCAGGGTGACATAGTGTGTTTCCTGGGCTCAAACACATGCGTTAGATCTCTCACACACACACACACTCACACTCACACTCACACACTGCAGCGTTGACTATCCTGGAGTTAAGCTATCTGGTCACATCGACAAGGAGGGAGCGATGCCTTCCCAGTCCCACACTTTGGGCTCAGATGAGATTCAGCGAGGAAGCAGCGGTGTGAACGGAGAACAGGAAGGCCGTGTTCTCGGCTGCCTCCTGCCCGCTCCACTTCTCAATAATGGAGGATCGCACGGACCCCAGGGAGCAGGCTAATGAGAATCTAGTCTACTCTGCTCCCGCATGGCCAAGCTTTCTGAAACCAGGCTAATGACGTGTGTGCGTGTGTGTAAACCTTGAATAACTTCCAATTGACCTTGCTGCCATTGACCTAGTATTTATTGTGGTTTCTGATTAAAGTCTCATAGTGTGTATGTGTATTGCAGCCGGAGTTGGATTTCTTTGGTCGTGCTGTAGCCCCCAAACCCCAGAGACCCCTGACCTCAGAGACAGGTACTGGTGAATTTCTGTCCTATTAAAACTGCTATAAATGCAGAATCTTTGACAGTAAATAGGATTAACCTTTTTAAAAGCCAAAACGAGGAAATAAGGAATCGAGACTTCCATTTCCTGTTCGAGACTATTAGCCAGTGCCAAAGAAGTTTGATTGCACAGGAACAAATGTACATGTACATTTGTGTACACCATAGCGTAATATCCTTATCCCACCGATGGTACCAGGAAGTGTAAACCTCTAATGTTGATCTAATTCTGTTAATACAAAAAAGGAATATGCCCACATTTGCATTTACAGTTTGACAGTGGACTCCATTACACTGTTATTTACGACTATGTATTAATTTAGCAGACTTACAATGAGTTTGTTTTTAGATACGTCATTACATATATGAAATACATCAATGAGCAGGTAGGCGTTAGGCGTCTTACTCAGGGTTGCCTGCAGGTAGACTGCAGGACGATGCGCACTAGCCTATCCTGCCCCCTCCCCCCACCATAATGTAGACGGATCTTAGAACATGTCTGGTAGTATTCTTATTTTTAAAGTTCCATCTAAAAATGTTAAAGGGAGAGTGTAATGGAAATGCAGCCTGAAGACTATGTTCCTCCAGTGTTCGAGGGTAGGGTTGGGTTTTGGTAGCATTTTACCGAATCCAAATCAAAGTCTGTTTATTGAATCTGAATCCCCGATCAAATCTTTTGAAGGGAGGGAAAAGACTAATTGTTTCTAGTACCAATACCAATACCTGTGATTCAATACCAATAACATATCAATAATTTTAACAATAATAATGAATTTCATTAACCATTTCAGAACTCTATAAACTATTTTAGAGCTTAATAAACAATTTCAGGGCTCTAAACAACGCAGAGAGATCCAATAAGGGGTTTAGTTGGACTCAAAGCTTAACAAATCTGGACATTTTACCTACTTTGATCCGGTTCCAAAACGGAACCCGACCCTAGCCGAGGGGGAGTCTGAACCCTGTGTTTTGCGTGCAGGTGAGAAGAGCGTGGAGCAGTCCATGGGGACAGCGGTGGGCAACAGTGACGTTTGGTTCCGCTTCAACGAGGGCGTGTCCAACGCTGTCCGACGCAACGTGTACATCAGAGAGCTGTTCTAGCGCAGGGATTGTGTGAGTGTATATAAGAATTAGTGCTTGTGGCCGTAAATGCTTTCATTCCAATAAAAGAAAATCGCTTTCAGTTCAAAACGGTGTTTATTTTGATTGACAGTACAAACAGCCAATAAAAACCTTGATTGATAACATCGCTCAGTTGATCCATGACTACGCAAACGTCTAGAAAGCTACGCATCGCTCTACAATCGCACACACAGCCATGAAGTCTGCCAGTCCTCAGCATAAATTAAAAAAGCATTCGTGGGAGTCCAAATAAATATAATAATAATAATCATAGCAGTGTAAGAAAATGAGGAAGTGCATTGTGTGTGTGTGTGTGTGGGGGGGTCTTTAGGCTATCATGTGCATCCGTAGTTATATTAGCGTGCATCTGTGTGGCCCTTACAGGATCACACACTTGCCCTTCTCCACCCAGGGGTTGGCCCTCATCAGCTCCGGGTTCAGAAATGGATCGTCGCACACACAACCCTCGATCCACTTCACCAGCCTGAAACACACACACACACACACACAGCGGCCCATCAGCACTGAAGCAGTGTTCACTGTGTGTGTGAGTGTGTATGTGAATACACTCACTCTGTGACAGTGATTGAGGACTTTTCTCTGTTGATTGCCAGCTGATATTGAAGACTCTCCACCTCCCTCTTCAACTGTGGTACGTCTAACTCGTCCATGGTGCCCCTGTTATAACAACATTCATTTTTACAAATTAAAATACAAATGTATTTTAATGCCAGTCCAATAATCTAATTTTATTCAATTATTTCAGACGATGTGATGACTAATTGTTTTTCACAATTGTTTTTATATTTAACGTGACTTTAAGAGGTGACTGTGAAATCCTTGCAAGCGTGTTTTATCACACCATTACACAATCCAAGGTCGTTCGTTAAAGACGATTTTGGAAATGCATGCCACTGAATGAGGAGGCTGTCCTGTCCACGACGCGTCCTGTCTCGGCACCTTGCTCGCAGAGTGGAGCGATGTCCTACGACAGCGAACCGCTCCGATAGTTCAGGCCTATTATTAGACACCGATTAGAAATTAATCATTATTAGTCTCCCGTCCACTCATTTGTCTAATGGATCGAAGTATGTCGCTGATGCCCATTGGGGGGCGGCCACAGCTGTCTTTATCCGCGGGCCATGCTCTCGGATGCCAATATTACAGCGGCGCTCCAAGCTCGCCTCCAGCTGTTCGCAGTGAAACGCGTAGGCCGAGATTGAGGCAAGACTGCTCTAATAGCGGGAATATGCGTCGAGTGCTCGGCATCAGTCTTTAACCCAACCGCGGCACATAAGCTACCATGTGTGCCAGCGCAGTCTGCACAAATACAGCATTTTTGCATGGGCCTGTCGCGTTTCACTGGCTGCTACTGATGTCCCATAAACACCGCCTATCCCATTCGTGCTGAATCTAGAACATCGACATTGATTTTTTTATTTTCCACTTTGCACAATAGGAATCTACATCTGCTCGTACAATTAAATACAGTAGCGTTTAGGAATAGCCTTTATATATTTTAGACTGCGTTTACCGTTAGGCCTGTAGGCAAGTAGTCCGCTGTTCTGCGCTGCTCGATTTTCCCGTCAACGGAGTGATGGAAGATCAAATCTGGGACAACGGAGCAGACTGAAACGAGCTTGTGTACAATCGGGTGTCCGTGGGATTTTCCGCTGTCAACTCCACTCTCGTCGGGCAGTGCAGGAGGTCCTGGTTGTCTGGCGGTAGACACTCCCTTGCGCTCCTCTTTCGTAGCGACTGGAGGGTGGAGGCGCAGGGCGACGACTGGCGCTGGGTTGGTTTGTTAGTCAAACGAATGCTCGGTCCCTGGCGCACCTGTATGGAAATCTTTAGAGCGAGTTTCTATGGACGTCATTTGGGATTGGAGGCCGGAAGCATTCAAATTAAGTCATGGCCCTGAAAGAAAAAAAGAAAAGAAAAAAAAAACACTCCCTGGGACCGAACAGGTTTAGCGTATGGTCAACCCAAACATGACTTATTCTAGGAGCAACAATGAAGTTCAGTCGGCCTGTTTCAGTGTTAATAATAAAACCACACAAGCGCATCAAGTTCATTTTTTAATTGAAATAGGCTACAATTGTACAGTGACAAGAGTAAAGCTCATCTCACAGTAAAAGCTAGCCCTTTGGGGGTACAAAGTAACTTTCATCCCTGGAAAATGAGTTCATTTCTATCTCTCTACGGAGAGAGATGTTGACATTGACGTGATATACTTTACCCACAGATTTAATTGGGGATAACATTCCAGTTTCAATTTATTTACATTTTGTCCAAATAGACTTAAGATAAGTACATTTGTCAAAAGAGTTAAACAGTCACTGACTACAGTAAGATTCAAATACAAAGTTAAGCACTCATAACTAAGCTAGATTGTCAATTTATGACAGCTCAAAATCAATTCTTTGAGATGACAGACTCCGTGCTTCTTGAGTTCTTCCACGCAGGCATCCCGTGTCCAAGTTTCTGCTCAGGTGTTCATGCCTAAACAAATATCCGATCATTAGACCCACATTAGAAAAGAAGGTAATCCATTTACAGCTGGACCAAGCCTCAGACCATGGTTAGAATCACTGGCTGAAAGCTCAGCTCATACGAGGTGTCAGAAATATCTCAAGTTTGTCATCAGTGGCTTAAATACAGGCATACATGGCACACCCACGTAGCATTTACCTGCAGCCTTGCATAAACCTCCAGTCTCCTCCCTTGAACCTAAATGATGAGACACCCTTCGTGCTCCCAGTTTAACTCCTGTAGACATCCATGGGAATGCTGAGGGAAGAGTGAAAATTGGATTAGTTCAACCAAAACGCTTTTAACAAAAATACTAATCAGTGGCAATATGTGCCTCAGAAGAAAGACAGAATCAAGAAGCTATTGACTAGCTCTCATACGAGGTGTCAGAAATAAAGAGTTTTGTCATCAACGGCTACATATGATTGGAACGAGATGGCACTAGCATGGACTTACCCGAGTAATGAGTCAACTGCAGTGTTGTGGTTCAACTCAAGCAGCTGTGATCACTGGGGAAAAATTTAAACAGAATCAGGGTGTGAACCAAAACACTATATTTGGCGATATACTATGTGGGTACTGATAAGAGCCTCAGAACAAAGATAGAATCACAGGAGCTATTGACTAGCTCTCATACGAGGTGTCAGAAATAAAGAGTTTTGTCATCAACGGCTACATATGTTTTATGATAGTACTTTAATTAAAAATTTACCAGTTAATCACAAACTGGAGTGTGGTGGTTGGGGCTCTTCTGGCTGACGCTACTTCCTAGTCCAACACATGACGTCTTTCGGGATGCTGAGGAAAATAAATTAAAGTGGGCTCGGGATGTGTACCAAAACATTTTTTTTATTTGACAGATGTGCACCAGCGCCGATACAGCCTCAGAACAAAAAAAAGAATCACGTGAGCTATTGACTAGCTCTCATACGAGGTGTCAGAAATAAAGAGTTTGTCATCAATGGCTAGGCAATGCACCGCAAGACGATGTAGTAAACTTACGTGATGAGGGAAACTATAGAGTAGTTTTTGATAAGGCTTACCTTTATTGAGGCGGTCTCCCCATGGACGCCGCCATCCTCTTTGATGGCATGCAGTGACTAACTGCATCCTGTTAACATATAGATCAGAGATGAGATGCACTAGTTGTACAACCTGGAGGAACACAGCAATAACGAGGCACCTGGTTCACCATTAGGCCTACATAAGAGTTCACTGAAAAGATGCCCCTTACGCTACTATAGCGTCTAATCGGAAATACGGCGACTAGGCAGCCAAGAGTTACTTGGTAAGCAGTCTAAAAGGAAACGGGTAAAATTGCAATAAGTGAGACAACCCACGTGTAATAAATTCATGCACCTGGGGTACAATGAAACCTTGCTGATCCCCGGAGGTACACGTGTACAGGGGCCTAAAATCAAGGGTTAGGGTTAGGATCTCCTTAAATATTGTGTTGGAGGATGAAATGACAAAACTCACCTCTCATATTACGGCTTCCCCCTTCACAGACAAGGTGGTATTTTGCAAAGCACTTCAACATAGTTGAACTTATTGGGATTGTAAGTTAAACATTGGGAACTTCTACATCACAGGACGACACGACGAGAGAAGGTTCAGCACGCGAGTTAGTGAATATATAGTGTACTCTTCCGGGGCGACGACGTCATCACTTCTGATTGACCAATAGCCTTCCTCTGTAGTCTGTAGGCTTCCGTCTGTTTTTTTCTGTGTGAGAGCTGAGAAACGATATAACCAGCGTAATTTAAAGAGATATAACTATATAATACAACAACAACAACAATAATAATAACAACAACAGCAATAATAAGAATAATACATATTAAATCATTCATAGCAATACTATGAAAAAAACATGGCTTCGTATTTTTATTTAACATTTATTTTCATCACAGCTGTACAGGAATGCATTATCACAGCAGAAACACAACCTAAAACCCAACCACACACACAACGTCCGTCACAGCACATCCAAAAAGTCAACCATAACTATACAGGCTTAATTTGCTGATGCTCAGCTCGATGCTATTATAGTTCTCATTATTCACATTAGAACCGACGTTCTCTCCCTATGATATATCCTTATTTTCAAATAGCATAAAAATACAAGTGAACTCTTGATTGGGGTTAACTGGTGGTAGGTCCACTGTCTAACCAGTGGGGGAGCAGTCTCCAATCAGCATTCCGGAGGCCTGTCACTGTCACGAAGGGCTCATTAATAGAGGGCCAATGGTGTACCTATAAAAATAATTCTAAACAATATTTTAGACACAGAAGACACATCGGGCAAATGACGGGAGGGCGATTGGCGTACCTTTTGGGATGAAAAAGAACAAGACAAGACAAAATCACAATTGGTTCAATCACACATTTGCTCAAATTAAATAAATCGACCAAGGCACAGATAAATGCAGAATGGATTGACAAAATGGAAGTGAGCATGTTCGAGGCAGTCTTAATAACCGACACTAGTGGGTGCTCTAACAGCCGATATAACCAGGAAAGTCATAAATTCTATTTTATATACTGAACTATATAAAGCATTGAAATAGAGGTTTATCTTTTAAAAACACTTTTCACTGCATCAGGACAAAGGGTACACAGCATATGTTAGATTTAATCTTTGTGTGCTTGTATGTCTGTATATATTTGTGTTTATTGAATGTTAAACGCGAGGACAGTAGCTCTGAGGATGATCTTAATCAGTATAGAAGTAATGGCACACATTGCTAGTGTGTCTGTGTGTGTGTGCTGTTGTGTGTGCATGCATGTATATTAGTGTGTCTCAAAATGGCTGAAAAAACATCTATTGTAACTCTGAACATGAGAATAGCCACTGTAAGAGTGTGTGCGAGAGTGGGGCGTCAACATCAGCAGGTACTACACACACACGCACACACGCACACACACACACGCTCATAACAACAATGCTAACAATAACAACAACAGCAAACGGCTACAACAACATGAGGGGCGCGACACACGAATCAGGAAGTCCAGTTACAATCCCCCCACTCGTACAAATGACTACATAGGTTTCTGTTCGCGTCCATCCTCTGATGGAATAGGAGACCTTCTCCAAGGTGCCTGTCAAGAGTTGTGCTTGCAAGAAAACCTTTGCTTTTTTTGTATGCTACAAATCTTTTTTTTCTTCCTCTGAATTTTCTTCTGCCACGTCTGCCAGTTTGTGCTTGTTTTCTGTGTATTTATTCAATATTCATTTCTTTTCATTGTATTTGTATTGTATTGTATACATTTTTTTTTTGTCGCAAGAAATATAACTTGATAGCTCAGTGTAACCGAGGAAGCCATCTCCGTCTCGACCAGAGTCTTCATATGAAACGTGGACGTGGAAAAATGCTTGTGCTTCTCCACCTTCTCCGGAGCCCTCCGAAGCTGGGCTGTGATTCGCTGGGCTGCAGAGGTCAGAGGTTGTGTGGGAGGGGCCTCCACAGTCATGGTAGCGTGCCGTAAAGCTCTGCCGTGCTTTACACCGACAGCGCCGCTTAGACCATGCAGAGCTCCTCCTCAGGGCACAGGGCTGCATGGGAAGCGCTTACTGTCGCACGCACGCACACACACACACAGATGGCTAGCTACAAGCCATGTTTGTGGACACACATGTACTTGTGGAGAGGAGGATTGGGTGAAGGGGGTTATGGGTAAAGCTGTGGGCAGGAGATCAGTCAAGCATGGCGTCCAGTTGGTCCGCCAGGTCATCAAACATGCTGCCGATGTCATCCAGGATGGACACCGTGGACGGGTTGCTGGGTTGAGATCTGGGAAATGGACCAAAGGCAATGGGTGTGTTATGTGTTGGATTTTATCTGAACACAGTTCAGATGCTGCAGAGACATTATCTGTAGTTTATCGAAAACAAAAAGATTGATGTGAAATGACTGTTATTCAATATAGAATACTTTTAAAGGTGTTTCAATTCAACTGGAGGGGTCTTTATGTATTGTGTGTGGGTTCTGCTTGGTTCTCTCTGAAATCGACAGGGTAACATCAGATTGGTGTTAAAAAAACCCACACTATTTTATTGCAGGTTACAACAGGTAACATCTCAGGGAGAAGTAGACTAGAGCATTGAGGAAGTCATCTTGCTTCATGTATTGTTTGGGGAAATGAGGAAGATGAACAAAGGTCAGACAAAGATCAAAAGGTCAAAAACATTGATTGATGAGACTGACATCACTAACCAGTGAAAGCAGCACTGTTGTACGCTTACTCACTCGTTCTCTTGCTCCTCCTGTTTGACGTTGTGGTCAACCGCCTGCAGCGCAGCCACTAGAGAAGCACCGGTGTGATGCACCTCCTTCCTCCCTTCTACCACCTCCTCTTTCATCACTTCCTCCCATTGCTCTGCCTCTAGTGGCTCCTCCTCTGCCCTCCTCCTCTCTCGCTCTTGCTCCTTCATGTTCTTCCTTTCCTCCTTCTCCCTCCTCCTCCGCCTCCTCCTGTCCTCCTCTTCATCTCTTTTCCTCACCTCCTCTTCCTCCTCTTCCTTCTCCTTCTCCTCCTCGGCTTCCCGTCCTCCTCCTAGGAGGTCAATGGAGAGACCAGCGATAGAGGAGCGGGGGGGTTTGACGGGGTGAGGCGAAGGGGTTGAGGGGCTCTGTGCGGGGGAGGGGGTGGTGAGCGGGAGCCCTGCGGATAGGGGCGGGCCGGA